>OY101450.1:94644827-94917686 GCA_956483635.1 Panzeria rudis | reverse complement strand
ACCTTTTTATGACTTATCGGCTCAAGATATTTCAAAGCTTTGTTCGGTGCTTAGTAAAAAAGTTACATTTAAAAAAAGATTAAAAAAAGAGGCAAAAAATTAAAAATTCTAATTTCAAAGTAAAATATCTCTTAAACTATAGAAGATACAAAAACAATTGCCACATGTTTTCTTCATCTTGTCTAGCAAAGTCAAAGCGCTTAAAATTTTACGAATCGGTCAGTATTTACGAAAGTTACAAAACGCACAATGTTTTGTACAGCCGAGGTAGCCTACTTTCACCCCTCGCAAATCTACCCCTCGTACAGCTAAAAGACTTTAAAATACACGATTCTGGAAGCTTGGGTTCTTCTTTACAACTATTTAAATTGTTAGGCAAATTCGTTTAGTAGCTTAGAATTTCCATTAAAACTATTACCACTTTTTTTAATTTACGCCACTGTGCGTCGATGTATTTCAATTATTCTTAATCTGCAGCTATAAAATATATATTTTTTCCATAATTATTATTATGTTAATTATTATTAAACTTATGAGAGAAACTTCCAAAAACTGATTTTTTTTCAAATTGAAGGGCCTGTAGCTCAATATATTTTTATCCGATAGGCGCAGTCATTGCATTGGCTGAAAGAACAGGGAGACAACTATACAGAGTTGAAAAATTTATTTTATTCAATAAACAAAAAGTTCCCATAACATACTTTTTTTTTTGCAAATATCTCGAAAAAGAGCATTAAGGAAAATAAATAAATTCATAATGATATTTCGCGACCTGAACTTAGCTAAGACAAGATTTCTTATTATAATTTTTTTTTTGATTTATTACAAAAAGTTTATCTAAGTTTATCTAAAATCTGACCTTTTTAATATAAAAATAGTGGAGTAATGAGTTATTAAAACAATAAAAAATTATTTTTTCATCGTATGATGTTCCATAAATTTCTCGATTTGACTTTTTTTTCAAAATCTTGATGTTACGGCATTAGGCTAAGCACGACGCAGAGTGGCTCCTATAGCTTAAAAAGTTGGTAATATATCTGTATCTTTGAAATTTCCGGTCCGACAATGTATATACTTAAAAATTATAAATGAATTTTAATTTTGTTTGAAAAGCTTTTAACTGAGGAGGTCAATAACAAAATGCAATAATTCCAATATAACTTTTTTTATAAACCAATAAATTTAATTAAAGTCAGTAAACAGAAAAAAACTACTTATATCGAAGGAATTTTTTCGTAAATGCTAATAATCTAACATGAAAATTTTTTTCCAAACTTCACGCTAGGAATTTTTACCTAAATTAAGTCATATTTCTTAATAAAAATATTTAAAAAAATTCAAGTATTGAACTTGTATAGCCTGTTGTACTAGGCACAACTTTTCCTTTCTGCCAAACAGACTATTTGAAACAAACTGTAGTTGTACACTATATTAATAAAAAACACATTTCATAATTTGTTGACAAAATATTAATTTTTTTTCAAAGAAACTTTGATTTCATAAATTTATTTATTGAAAGCTAAATTCATACTGGGAATGAAAAAATTCCTGTATTATATATGAACAATAGACTATGAACTTTTTTCATACTATTTATGTCCAAACTTTTTTCTGTGTAGAATATGTATAATTTTTCAAAGACTTGCTGTGGTATAATAGGTTTCAAAATTATTACACAGAAAGAAAACAATATAAACGTTCAATAAGTTGCCTATGTTCAATACCAGTAATGAACAAAAATACATTTTAAATTGAAAAAATTTCTTCGAATATTCAATTATTACATGCTTTAGAATTTCTTTCTAAAATAAAAATAAATTACTCGAAATATAAATTGTAAAAGAATAACAGCTAAAGTCGAGTTAGGACAAAGTTGAGTTATTCCTACCATTGTATTCCATGCATACAAATGCACTACCTTTCAAAATTTTATCATTGTAGGTCAAAAATGAATAGTTTATACCTAAAAATCTAAACAGCCAAAGCCCATATTCCGCTTTTACGACTTTGGAATAACAGCATATCTCATGTTTCTTAAAAAAATGATTTTAATATTCTCTGAAGTTGAATTAGAATTTTATTCCAAACAGTGCCGTGAAAGTATTCATATGTGAAAATTCTACTTAACTCGAGTTAAGCCATTATTCCGTTTGATAAATTGATATTTTTAATTGGTTTTGGTTGCTAAACTCGATTTTAGGCATTATTGAGTTAATTTTGAAGTGAAATCCAATTCATTAAATTTGGAATAACAGCTAAAGTAGAGATATGATTTTTGGAACGATTTTACGTCATCCCACGTCAAATTTGGTTTGTAAACAGACCGGTTTCGGCTATGTGCCATCTTCAGTATTCAATAGAACACTGAAGATGGCACATAGCCGAAACCGGTCTGTTTACAAACCAAATTTGACGTGGGATGACGGAAAATCGTTCCAAATTCAAAAAAACCCCGTCGGAAGAAAAACACAACACTAGAGATATGATCTAGAAATTAAGGAAAAAAAACCTAAAGAAAAAAAAAACCTAAAGGAAAAAAGCTAAACTGTTTGTTTTGTTTCATTCTCTTAAGCTAACTATTTTTTCATTATAAATTAAATTATAAATTAAAATATTATAAAATTGCCAACATCGAGCATACAAAGTTTAGCTTAAAGCAAGTTTCCTGATTTCAGGTAACGATTTCAAGTTTAAAAATGCTCTCCTGAAAACTTACCGAAATCGTGGGCTAACTCTATTTAAATGCTTTTCTTTTAACTGTAAATCTAAAAAGTGTATCAGCTAGTTTAAAGAAAAGTCAAAATAATAAAGATGAACACCAAAATTTTCACCCAAACTCTTTTAACCAAGAACTAATTTTTAAAGATATGTCTGTTTGTATTTTTGTTTGCGGGTTTTATGTATTCACATACACAAAGGAACTGTAAACGTACCCTGCAGACAAAGCCACTAGTATGTAGTTAGAACTATAGTAGTTATTTTTATTTCAAACTAGTTGCCTATCTGTCCTTTTTCATATATCAAACTATCGATTTTAATTAGTTCATTTCAATTAGTTCATTTGTACACATATAGTTATATCCTATTTGTAATACTAGTTGTTGTAATGCTCTTACTAGTTTTTTTATTTATAGTTTTGTATTTCTTAAAAATACGTTGGCTCAAGAAATGTACTCTACCCACTGATCCTTTTTCTACTTATTTGTTTAAGAGCTAAAAATATGCTTTATGTACAGGGTGTTTTTTTTAGAGGTATAGAACTTCGAATTGAAATAAAACACAAGAAAATCGTTTTAATGTCCATCAATTTGGCTTTATTGGAAGGATAATTTTATGCCATTAATGTTTAAATATGATTTCGGGCATGTGGCCGCCGCGGCTGGCTCGAATAAAGCCAATTCTACAGGTCCAATTTTCAACCACTTTTTCGAGCATATGGGGCCGTATGTTGGCAATAACGCCACGAATGTTGGCTTCCTAGTCCCCTAACGTTTCTGGTTTGTTGGCGTAGACGAGCGACTTCACATATCCCCAAAGAAAATAATCCAATGGTGTCAAATCACACGATCTTGGTGGCCAATTGACAGGTCCATTCCGCGAAATTATGCGCTCATCGAATGTTTCCTTCAATAAATCGATTGTGACGTGCGCTGTGTGGCATGTAGCGCTGTCTTGTTGGAACCACAACTCATCCACATTCATGCCATCCAATTCGGGAACAAAATAGTCGGTTATCATGGCTCTATACCGGTCTCCATTAACGGTAACTGACACTCCAGCATTATTTCGGAAGAAGTATGGCCCAATGACTCCACCAGCCCATAGAGCACACCAAACAGTCAGTTTTTGTGGATGTAATGGCGTCTCAAGGGTCTCATGTGGATTCTCTTCACTCCAAATGCGGCAATTTTGCTTGTTGACGTAGCCATTCAACCAAAAATGAGCCTCATCACTGAACAAAATTTTGCGATTTTGCTTGCGGTAAACTTCGCGAACTGAACCATTATTTTCGAAATAAATTTGCACGATTTGCAAGCGTTGTTCTTTTGTCAACCTGTTCATGATGAAATGGCAAACCAAACTAAATATTAATCACTTGACAGCTGACAAAATGGCCGCCAGTTAAAAAAGTGATGCCAACTTAAAGTTCTATACCTCAATAAAAAACACCCAATACAAGTCGAATATCTGAAAATGTTGTCCATTTTTGATCAGTATTGTTACTAGTCTCATTACAACTAGTAATATAACTGTCCTTTTTTTGACGAGTAGTATTACAACTAGTAATATGACTGTTCGAAAGCGTATTTAGTAATCAATTTAACTGCTGGGTAGAGTTTTACCAGATATTCAATTATGTACAAACGAATTTATTATATGTGCATACATTTACTATATCTCTTCGACTCTGCGCCCAAATTTTTTTCATGAAAACATTTTGATGTAGACTGCTAATGCATACTTATATAAGGCGGTTGTTTGTCACACCCCCAAAAAATAAAACAAGTAAGTCTTTTGGAGTTCAAGAACCGCAGACCATTTTTTAAATTCGTTACCTTGGTCCACCAATAGGTACGACACTCCTCATTGTAAAATGTCGAATTTCATATAGAGAATTGAACACTAAATTAGAAATATTTTAAACCGTGCACTTTTAGGAATAAGCTGATTTTGAGTTAACAATATACAGACTTTTCCATTCTTTTTTTTCTAAACTATCGATTTGCATATTGGATAGTTTGACATGGTAGGGGTGATATGTTACAAGAACGATTCGTGGGTTTTTACAAAACTATTTCCTTAAACTCAATTACTCTAGATATTGGCAGGGCCACTATATTTTTGAGTGGGATGGATAAGAGCTTCTTTTTAATTTGAAGTCTGTCGAGGACTCTTGCTACAAGTTTTCAATTCATTTGGAGTTAATTTTATATACATACATACGGTATTCGGATTGGATTTATCTCGAAGATTAATATTTTTAATTTTTTAATGATATACAATTTCAATAACATAAGTATCATAAGTTAAACAGCATCATAATTTAAACAAGTAGTTGTTAAATAATGATATCTGCGTGAGTTCTAATATTCTTAACTGCTATCAAGAATATTTTTAAATTCAGCAGAGACCATCTAGTTTAAGTAGTTCATAAAGTGTAATTTTGTTTTTCTGTTATTTTATTTTCGTTAAAAACTCTGATTGTTAACAATGACACTCCATAGGATTTCGTTGAATTTAAAAAAAAGATATATAAATAAAAGTGTCGATTTTGTGGAAGTTCCCCAAACATCCTTGAATTCCTTGTCTATGTCCATACGAGTCAACTTTTGCTGCGCAACTTTTGAGTTTACGGGAAAGAGAGGTGAGAAAATTTGGAAGGGGTTTACATGTACATGCAACTCTCTTTTGGTTTCTTCTTCGTAATATTAAGCAACAACAAATTCTATGTAAAAAAACAAAAGCTGCGCAACAAGAATTTCATTATTTGGACACGAATGCAACTTCAAATTTACGAAAGTTGCAGAAGCAAAAGTTGACACGTATGGACATGGACCTTAATGCCTTCTATTTTTTCTTGTTCCGTATCCTTCCTTATGATAATTTTTATGTAAAAGTGTGAACATGTCTATATATAAGAATGGTTTATTTTGTATTTGTGTCAATGTGTTTCTTTCATTTAAAAACATGAGTGAAAAATTGTTAACATGACATGTTGGGAGGAAGGCATATCCAGTGTTCGTTATAAGCTTTTTGCAAGTTTGCATTGCTATAGTAGAGCAAACGCAGCAAACACATGGCATAACGTTTAAAAGACGTTAAATTTTTAAGATTTCCAGCTTTGGGTGAAACTTTTATTATTGAATAGATAATTCTAAAGTAGTGACTAAATCGCCGATTTTTTACGATATCTTAGTTTTTGGTGAGCTTTTTTTTGTGTACTTCAAAAAAAAAAAATTACTTGCCAACAACAATATAAAAATCAACAAAACTTCGACCAAAATAGAAGCAGCTAATGTATATAAGTATGTATAACCCTTAAATTATCTGAGGCTTTCAGAAACGTATTTCAAACGGCAGAAAGACGACTTGACTGTCACGGCTTGCTGGGTATGATTTTGTATTAATATATGCACTGTATTAGTGTTAGTATTTGTGTTATTTAAGATTACATTTTGGTAAAATACTACGTAATTTTGTATTTAGCAAGCAAAGAAAAAAATAAAAAATAAAGGATTCCCATTCATACCAATGACAGACTGTATGTAATTTTAAACATTTTCGAAATTATTTTCTTTGGTCTGGTAAATATTTTATTTGACATTTTTAAATACATATTTGTTAAAGGTAAAATAATGGCATGTTGATGTTTTTTTAATGTCTAGTCATATTTATTTAGGTTTTACTAAATTGGTTGATATTAATAACGTGGTTGTTAAAATGATAAATTGAAATTGCTTAAAGAATTTATAAAATAATGTTTTATAGCGAATTGTTATAAAAGAGGGAAATAGTGATGAACAAAATTTAGCAACGACTACAATTAAAACTTGAGAAAGAAGTGAAACGTTCAATTCACAAAACTAAACAGCGGGAAATGTTGTACCATTGTCCTGAACGTAGTTGTCCTATGACTAGGGGAAATGGGAATGGTACAAAATGTTCCTGAGTCATGACCGTTGAAAAGAGAACCTATCGCAAAACTGGAGCGAAAATGTCAACAAAATACCCTCACTGTATAGCCAGACTTTTTCCAAATTAAAAATATTTGTTTAAAAATCAGTTTGGGTCTAGAAACTATCGCAGAGTATACTAATTATGACAATTAACCCCCTCGAATGACAACGCCATGTAAAACTAGCCGGTCCCTTTCATATAAAGTTCCGGAACTAGAACAGGTTGGTAGCGCTTGCGACAGCTTCTTTTCCCTAGAGTTTCTTCTTTGGGTCAGCGTTACAAAAATCCAGAAATTTCAGGATTCATTGAATGCCAACAAAACTGCAATACTTATTGTACTTTCTAATATTTTTAATGTTTAAAGTGTGCTTAAGAAACGTCGGAATTTTTTTCGCTTTCCAACATTGAATAATACTACATAGAATGATGCATTTTCTACTCAGACACATATGTAAAATAATGAAAAAAGTATTGGGATATACTTTTGGCTCTCTACCGAAGCATAAAAGGTTTTGAAGATATATCAAATCGAGAAATTTATTAAAAAATCTGTAGTGAAAAACTACACATGTTTTACTATTCACAGAAAAAACTAAATATAATTTTCTGTAAAGGAATTCAATGATATAGAAAACATTTCGTCTAAGAACGGACCCACAAAGAAATTTGTAAATATAGACAAAAATATCTCAACAATTTCATTGAAAAAACGTGTTTTTCAGTGAATAAATTGTTTAACCAAAGTTATTTAATTAGTTTGGCTTAAGTTCATTTTTAATTTAATCTTTCGATCAAATTATTATTTTTTATTTAAGAAAGAAATTCTAAAGCATGTGAACATTGAACATTAAAAAAAAATTTGGATGTACGGAGGGTTGAACGGACAGCTGTTTTGTGACCACCAAGTCTACTCGTCAGAGTCCTTTACCTACACCACCACTGACTGTGGCAACAACACTGTAGCGAAAATTCTACTAATTCTAGTAAGCTCAATTAACAGACTGTCGCCATCTTGTGACGAGTCGCACCTATTAATTAACTTTGTCTAAATGTTCGGAACTTCACTAACTGTCTTTTCTTAGAATGTTCATTCTATTCTAAGCTTTTTCATTTCTGTCTTACCAGCGTGGAATATCATCGATATTCTCAATGCAGGGATTTTTAGAATGTTTATTTTGCCCAAGTTTTTGGAACAGTACACATTTATGTTTTAGCTAAGTGCCTTTAGAGTTTTAATAATTGAGTTATTAATTTTTAGTCGAACTATATGGTTTCTATCCAATGTTAAAAATTCATAACTCAATTAAATTGTTTAATTCTATAAAACAATTTGTTTAAAACTATTTACAAATTGTAAACAAAACAATTTACTAAATCAAACAAAAAGTTTTACTACTATATTTTCTGAAAATTATCATATATGAGGGTTTTGTCGGCTGAGTAGTTAGCGAGTTTGACTAAAAACCCTGAGGTCTTGAGTTCAAGACTAGTTCCAGGCAAGCCAACAACATCATGCATTTTTTTCATGTACATTGGTGTTTTATTGTGTTGGTAGATGTTGGACTGTTAAAGTGGTGAAGGCATAGCACTGATCACTTTGGCAGTACCGGCAGCGATTAATGCTAACATATCCTAATGCACATCACAGCACCCTCCTTCGTCAGTATTGTTGAACCGTCGGCGAAGTAAAAGAACTAATAAAATGGCTACACAGCTTAAACAACTCAATGCCTCTACTTGACACCAGAGGGGCTTGCAAAAAAAAAAAATACATATATATATATATATATATATATATATATATATATATATATATATATATATATATATATATATATATATATATATATATATATATATATATATATATATATATATATATATATATATATATATATATATATATATATATATATATATATATATATATATATATATATATATATATATATATATATATATGTATATATAATATTTTTGCCTGAATTTATAAAACAATTAGTCTAAAAATACTAACAAATATTAAGCAAAATAATTTAGTTAGTCAAACAAAAATATTTACTGGTTGTTTTGTAATATATAAAACAAAATTTTTGTGTGGATCATCATCATCCATTAAGCATATATGAAATTTCCCTTTGTTAAATGTGTTCAAGTCTGAATGTTTATTTAAAAACTTAAAAAAAATGAATGAGAATTAATGCCATTAGCGAATTGATTCACTAAAAAATCTTCAGTAAACAAACTTGGTACATTTGCATTCCTTATGATATCATTGTTGTTGTTGTTATTTGTGTGCATGCCGTCATAGATCTTTTTTACGACACAGTTTTTCTTGTTGCTTTTGGTGTTTGTGTCCTAAATAAGAGTCAAACAAACAATTCATTGATTATGTAAAGAAAATTCACTGAAAATTAAATCTATTCTTAGACAAACTTTTGTTTGAAAATTTTTTGGTGATAATCTGTTCTGTGTTGATATATTAAAATTTACCGCTTTCAGATAAACTTAAAATTAAGCTATGATGCTAATTTGCAAATTCATAACTATTTGCCCTAACATAGAAAATATATATATTTTCTAAGCTAATTTCAAGTCGCGGAACACGAACGTGTAACTGACTAAATTTTCTAAAATAGCGTATTCGAGATATTTTTTCGTTTATTGCCAACAACTTTGAGAAGAGTTCATCTGAATTAAGCAAATTTATCACTGCAGCATAGAAATCTCTGGCTTCTTTCAGTCAATAACTATAATGACTGTGCAGATCGGAATGAAATGTATTGAGTTACACACGAAGGGTTCCGTAAGAATATCGTATACATATGTATATCCATTTTTTCGTTTTTAAGATTTTTGTTTTTTTTTACTTTTATTTTAGCGTACTTTTTTCAGTTTTGGAGAACTTTTTCGTTTTTAGCTACTTTTGTTAGTTTTGTCGATGTTTTTCATTTTGTTATTTTTTGGTTTTTGACAATATTTTTAGTTTTTGGGGTTTTTTTTTTTGCTTTGGCACATTTTTCATTTTGGCGTTTTTTTTCGTTTTGTCGGTTTTTGGCATTTTTCGCTTTTGTCGATTTTTCGTTAATTTTGTCGATGTTTTTGGTTTGACAATTTTTTTTTTTTTGGTTTTTGACGACTTTTTCGTTTTGGCGATTCTGTCGGGTTTTGGCGATTTTTATTTTATTTGTTTGGACGATATTTTTTTCTTTTTTGACGGGTTTTCTTTTTATTGGCGATGTTTTTCGTTTTGTGTTTTTTTTAGTTTTAGCGATTTTTTTTTGTTTTGGATTTTTTTTTTCGTTTGGCGATTGTTTTGAGTAATTTTTGGTGTTTTTTTCAATTTTGTTTTTTGACGATATTTTTAGCTTTTGGGATTTGCGATTTTTTTTTGTTTTGGATTTTTTTTTCGTTTGGCGATTGTTTTTAGTAATTTTTGGTGTTTTTTTCAATTTTGTTTTTTGACGATATTTTTAGCTTTTGGGATTTGTTTAGTTTAGTCTTGGCGTTTTTCGTTTTGGCGATTTTTTTCGGTTTTGGCTATTTTTTTAGTTTTGGTGATTTTTTGCATTTCAGCAATTTTTTCTTCATTTTGCTGCTTTTTTCATTTTGATGAATTTTCATTTTTGTTATTTCTTAAATGTTGGAATTTTTTAGCTTTGGCGTTCTTAAAATTTCTAGAGTTTGGTGTTACTGTTTCCAAGGTACAGAAAATTGTCTAAATTAGATAGTCAAAATTACATAAACTAATAGAATACTCTTTATTTTGTTTAAATTTCAGTATTTATTGGTGTGGTCTGTATATTAATACACTACCTTTGAAAATTAAAACTTTCTATATATAAGTGTCTTTATGTTACATTAATATTTCAACATGTTTCGATGCTCGCGTTAGAACACCCTTTAATTTTTAAGTGTCATATGTTTGTTGTTGTAGCGGCCAAAGTTTTACAATATCAGGTCCGGTTCTCGAGAAAACAGCCTGTGACAGACCGACAGATAGATAGACAGCGTAGAGAAAACCAGTGTTTAAATAATTTAAGTCGAAATAGCCAAAGCCGTAAAGTTTTTACTTTTCACTGCATTGGAATTTCCAACTGCTTAAAATGAAACAATGCTTTAGCTTATGCTTATGAAAAAAAACAACAGTCGCACTCGAAGCAAAAGCAGAAAACGATTTATGAAGTCGAAGAAGCAACAATTATTACTTTTAGAGTTTCTCTGAAGGTTCAGTCAACTATTTCGTGATTTTTGTCACGTTTTTGTTGTTGTTTTTGCACGAAAGACAAAAAGTAAAAAGAGAAAACGTTTGACTGCGATTGCTTACAACTTCTAAAAGCAAGTGTTTTTGCTTCTTTGACTGTGACTGTTTGGGACTTGCAAAAGCATATAGACTGCTTCTGCTTTTACTTGCGATATCAACCAAAAACAAAGCAAATTCAAACTTTTCAAATCGTCGACTGTTGATAAATCGATGTTCATAATCGATTTGTGATTTTACTTTGACTGAAACTGTTGTATTTTTCAAAAGCGAACGCAAAAGCAAAATCAAATGAAATGAAAATCATTGCATTTTTTAAACACTGGTTTAAACAATATCATTCATTGTTCATTGGGAAAAAGTGCGATTATAAATATAAAATTTGCATTTTAGCAGTTCCTTACAAAAAGCATGACAATCTTTTATGTTACGGAAGAAAAAATGCTTAGCAAAACTTTCTTTATCTGTAAAAAAAATTATCAGAAATATATCTCAATCGCGTTTTGCAACTTTTTAGATATGTCGTGGCTGCATTAAAGCTGGGATATGTGTTAATTTTTAAAAGTTAATTCAAATGACAAAAAAGTATAAATCATTATATGTAAGAATTAGGAGATGTTTATATATTATAAGCTTTATAAGCGTAAAAAATTATTTAGATTTTATTTAGCAAGAAATTATTGTATTCAAAACAACATGATTTCAATATTAATTTTCAGAAGTTTATTCTTTAATGTAACACAAATAATGTGACGAAATTTATTATTTATGCGTTAGTATCAAAAGCAGTTAAAAAGTATCTTGAATATTTACAACACCCTTGTCTAAACCATTATTAAAGCTAAAGTTTTTGTGCATTTCATAGGAAATAATCCTTAAGGACGTATGAGAACATAATGACTTTAGCGAAAGCGTTATGTGCAACTTTTATTCGAGAGGGGGCCAAGAACAGAAATATATAAAAATCAGCTTAGTTAAAATAGAAAATTCAAGTAAAAATCACTTAAATTTAATAAGAGAAAATATGGAATACAGTTAATCTTGCAGGCTATCCCTGGCACTTCCCCCTAATTCCAAGCTCAAAGCCCTGGAAAATCCATACACAGAAAAAAACTAAATATAATTTAAGTAAAGAAATTCAATAAATTAGTAAATATTTCGTCTAGAAACGGACCTATAAAAAAATTTGTAAATACAGACAAAAATCTCTTAACAATTTAATTTTTTTCAGTAAGCAAATTGTCCAAATCATTAAAATAATTTCAAAACAATTTACTAAATCAAACAAAATATTTACCGGACTTTCTGCAATATATCAAAAAATATTTTTGTCTGAATTTATAAAACAATCTGCATAAAAATACTTATATATTCTAAACAAAATAGTTTACTAAATCAAACAAAGCTATGTACTGAATTTTGTTCTTATCAGAAAACTTCTTATCAGAAAAGTTCTTATCAGAAAACTTTTTTGAATGAATTTTCAAGTTAAAATAATAACAATATCATCCATTAAGCATTTATGAAATTTCACGTTGTTAAATGTGTTCAACTCTGTATATTTATCTAAAGACTCTAAAAAGATGAATGCGAATTAACCCAACAACATAAACGAATTGCTTCACGCAGAAATCTTCAGTAAACAATCTTGTTACAATTTCATTCCTTGTTGTTGTTATTTATGAGAAGACTGGTTTTTGTTTTTTTTTTTGTATTTGCGTCTTATATAAAAGTGAAACAAAAAACTCACTGATTCAGTAAAGAGAATTTACTAATAACTAAAAAAGGAGGTTAACACAAGACACAAATAAAAAAGTGAATATTAATAACTATCAAAATTAAATACAGATCTTAGAGCGACAGTACGAATTGATTAAAGGTGAATGGTATTGAACTCTTGACCGCAAATCCCAACTTAGGTCGAGTGGTTTAAGTGGTAAATAAATCTGACGAGAAGACCGAGTGGTTTCGAAATATGCCAGTTCATCCCTCCGCGCAGTAAAAGTTTTCTTTGTCTACATGCTTCAGATTATAGCTGTGCTGTACTCGTATGTATGTGTGTGTGTGCATGTATGTATGTTTTTTCGTATTTGTGGATGTATATATGGATGCATGTGTGTATATATGGTTGTGTGTATGTATATACATTCACATACATGTATGTATACATGCATACATACAATAAAACATACATTCATACACACCCCAATACGTACGATTCATTTTCGAGTACCTACGACTATATTCGTGCAGAGATATACTTCAGATATATCTCTAATAAAAATATAATTTAATAGAAAAATTAAATTAAAACGGAACTCAAGCAAAAAAAAAATAAATTTATTTTTTTGGGCTTAAGCCAGAGACCGTATTTTAATACTTTTGAAACCAATTTTTGTGTTATATTTATCTTTTCGAAAGAAAATAAATTAAAAATCGTTTATTACACTACTTCACAAAATTTCAACTTTTTGCGATCACCTCAAAAATGAAATGTTTTCTAAGGTAATTTTGGGTCACTGAACACGAAAATGGCATTCATGAATTTTTCTTAAGAACCGTTTGCGAGATATTCGCGAAAAGCTATTTCCAAAAATCTTGAGTGCAGTTTACTTGAATTGAGCAAATTTGGCGTTGTTGCATAGATATGTTTTTCTTCTTTCAGCCCATATTCAAAATGTGCTGATCGAATCAAAATTCAATGAGTTACAGGTCTTTAGATATGAAAAAACTTTATTTTTTCCACTTTTTTTTAATTTACGAATTTAAGTCGTAAGGCAAAATAAATTTTTTTAAATTTATTTTAGACCCACATCTTAAAGAAAATTTTGTTCCAAATATAGCAAGCGTAAAATTAGTTACATCGGACAAAATATCAGAAAGAACACATCAAAATTTTAATTTTCACTCGCTGGTCCTCAGGTCAGTACGAGTTTTTGCTTCCATTCCATTACTTTTACTCGTTTGAAAAAGAAAGGTCGACATATCGTATATCAAAGCTACCAAAATTATGTCTACTTTGCAACACTGTATTCAGATATTTATAATTTAAATTTTTATTAAAGACTTACGGCAAATAAGTGGAAAAATGGTGCTATGTGATGTTTTGTGCATATTAAATTTTTTCTTAATGCTATAAAATCGTTTATTATTGATATTTTCCAATGAAATTTTGCAGTTATATAGGAATATATGTAAAGACTATGATTTATATCTGGCAATCATTAGAATTTCTAAGAAAGTTCCAATAAATCTAAAAAATAGTTAAATTTAAAAATTGTAAATTCGATTGTTTATTTTCTGAAATCATGTTTGTGAAGATACATTTTTAGCATGTATATAA
Source organism: Panzeria rudis (assembly GCA_956483635.1). Taxonomy (NCBI): domain Eukaryota; kingdom Metazoa; phylum Arthropoda; class Insecta; order Diptera; family Tachinidae; genus Panzeria; species Panzeria rudis. The sequence goes on along the minus strand of OY101450.1, from coordinate 94,903,404 downwards.
TAATTATTTGATCCTTGAGAAAAACATTTTATAGAGAAAACAATAATGGTGGTTTTTGGGCAAAAGTTTTCATAAATTCATAAGTTTTCAATTTTCAAATTAAAGATTGTATATTTTCCAACTCTGAAAGAATACTGCCATCAACAATTTTTTTACCTATTCATGTCATGTAACTAACAAAGAAACAATTGTGACAATCGGTTGTTATTTGGATCCGATATCTTAAAAATACTGGACCAAGAATTTGAAAAATTTAGATATTTTAATATTAAAATGCGTATACCTTACTAACTATACAAGATATTTGTTTAACCAAAGACTTTTTAGAACTTTACAAGGTATATAAGAACACAAAAAACTTTTGGAATCGAGTGAGAAACAGAGAAATACAAGCGTTGAAAAATTTTACAAGACCGAACTACACTATTTTGCACTTCATACCTCTGCTCCTGAGCAATATGTGAAGCTCATATTCCTAAATTAAATAAGAACACTACTCTGATATCTCCATGTAAAATGTTATACTGATTAGACTAAAGAGTTAGAAATGGTTGATATATTTCCAGAATATTTAACTCTGCCCCACTGCCATTTTTGTTTCTAAATTTTTGCCCGATGTTAACAATTTTAGTTTTTGCACGTTGATAACAAAATGTTATTTAAGATATGGGTCAAAACATTTGGGGTCAAAACATATGGTGAATTTTGAAAAAAACCCAAAAAAATAAATTTTTTTTTCAAATATAAAGTAGTAAATTAATGCCATATTCGGGTTCAGCAGCCTCAACTTAGCTTAAAAAACATCTGAGGTGCATGTTTTTGTGAACTAGTGTTATTTATCGTTTATGATATTTTCAACTTTTTTTTCGGCTAGCTATTTTTATATAAACAACATGTAAAAATTTCAATTTTGTTGTGATGTGTAATTAAATAATGACAGATTTTTGTTTTAACATTTATTTATGTAGGCCAGCTCTGCTGCGCAATTTGTTAGTTGAAAGCTTTAAAAAAATGTTACTCTATCTATCATCTTTCAAAGTGCACTTACTAGATTCGGCTGCATTAAAGAAACTTGCTGTTTGTACATTTCATCAGGGCGGTTGTATTTAAGGACAAGCATGTATCTGAGAATACATATGTGAATAAGTGGGAGTATACGAGTTTTTGCTATTATACAAGTGTCTGCTTCTTTGCTTTTCTCCATGTGGTAAGAATGTTCTTTTGTATTGTTGTCTTTGCTTCCCTTCAATGCTTAAAAAACATTTAAGTATGTTCTTTTTTACACTTTGTGTTGGCTTTTATTCCATATCAAGCTTTCTGGTAATTTTTTTTGGACTAAAGTACATTATATTACTCTACGTGAGAGATAAGATCGTGACTAGCTTTTGCGTAACTGTTATTTATGCACTCTTATAAAAAAAATACTTATTTTAATCATGCATGAACTTATTTGTTTTCTCCTGTTATGTTCGCTCAAGCAAAGGCTGGTTTCCGCATACACCATAATCGTCTAAAAAAGCTCTAAAATTAACTTTTTTCGTTACTGTATGGCATTTAGTTTCGTCGATGATTACGGTATATGCGGAAACGAGCCTTAAGTGTAAAAAATTTAGTCATGAAATAATCATGCAAAAGATTTTTTGTTCAACCACGTGACCATTACCCATCTCTATTTTAAATTTATCTTTATCTGAAATAAAGTAACAAGACATAAATTTAAAAAATCAAAAAAAAACCGACTGCGTAAAAAATATAAGAAAACAACTTTAAGCCGTTACAGATCCTAAATGGTCAATCGAAATTAAAAATCATAAGATAAACCTAGAGATGATTTTCAAATACCTGTCGATTGATACCCATTTTGATATAGTTCGACGACTTTTTGTTTTTTTTTGGTATAAAGAAAATGCCGTCTGTTGCCCACCATTTTGAATTTTGAGTACTGTCATATCTTTAGTGACACTCCCCGAATTAAGACGAATCGATTGACGCAAGAATCGTCAAAATCGGTCTACGCGTTCGCTTTATATAGAACCGCAAAAGAACACACATACATACATATGTACATACATAGGCTGATAAACACAATACCTTTCTTTGCGTCCCGCAGTCGGGTAAAAATGATGTATGTGTTAGGGTATTCAATCGGTAAACCGATTACTTACTACCCGATTAACTGTTCGGTTAATTTAAAATTGGCCATTTTTGATTAGAGATTAACTTACGGCTGTATATAAAAAATATTTTACTTTAGCTTTAAAGTTCATAGTAGTTACCAAGCATTTTAAGGCTAACATAACTTTGTTAAGATATTATATACAAAAAGACAGCTTTAATTATTTTGCGGTTTAATAATAAATACTGGTAACACCACCGTGTTCAACAACCACTTCATAGTTTATGATGGACAAAAACGAATACAAATTTCATTCAAGTAGTCAAATAACTTTTTATTTGATTAAATAACTTTTTATTATTTTGAAGTAAAACAACTTAATTCAATAAATATGAGCTTCTGATATTATAATAAAGCATATAAACATTTCTATGAAGTAAAAGTAGTAAAGATATATTAACATAAAAGAATTAATACAATTTAATTTATTCGCTTGAAATGAGTATTTGAATACCGAGCTTTTTTAGATTTGTGTTGGTTTTATATACATCACTAAGACATATTTTATGTTTGTATATTTTAAAATATTTTTACGAATTTTTCTATGTATTTCTAGCCAACTGGATAATTTGGTGATATTTTCCATCACATGAAACAAATAATAAACTTAAGCTAAGAGCTAAGACTTCAAGCTTCATTTTCAGATGTAACATGAATCAATATGTGCTATATTAACAAAAATATTTGAGGTAAAAGATACACATTTTGGAAATATCAACATAAAGTAGTCTTAACGTGTGTGCCTTCTTTAAAATTTTGAGATATTTTTTTTAAAATACAACTTTACTCAACATTGCTTGGCAAAGCTACTTTAAGTATTTTTTCATACAGCCATTAATATTTAAGCATCAAAGGTTACATTTTGTAGCTTCCCATATTTGTAAAAAAGATTTGATTGAAGCAGTCCCACCATTAGGGCTACGTGTGGAGCTCAGAGAAAAGCTTTTGCGTGGAAAAAATTGAGGTATTATAGCGTTATGATTTTTATAAATACAGTATTACAGTACGGAATTGATGACAAAACAATGTTATTAGGGAATGATGGAAACGTAATGAGACGACTGCCACCACTCCAGGGTCAAACTGTTCAAAAACCGGCGGAATTCTTTCAAAGGTAACAAATACCTATTTATAAAAAGCTTTGTAATAATAATTGCATTGTAATTATATGTAGGACTTGAAAACATTGTTGAGCGGTACATCAAAAGGGAAGTGTGCGCTTGAATATTATGGTGAAAATAAAAATTTTAAAACAGAACAAAGAGATGCAATAACCAATGTAATTATTCAAGACATTTTAAATAGACACATAGTTCTTTCTACTTAAGACTACATATGTTTATTGGATGAAATTTGTCCAGTTTTTCCTCTTGAAAGTTAAATGAAGGTAATATTTAAACACGAACATAATAATAAGTAATTTAGAACCTACTTTTTTATAAATTGGTTTAATACTGCAAACTTATTAAAATTAAAGTATTTCTATAAATTAAGTAAGCCAGAAATAAATTTTCAAAATTGCACACTTTCTAATGACATTTTGTATGAAGTAACTCCTTATATACATATATTTTCAAAATTAAACAATTTATAATTCATAATGGAAATATGTTTTATTATATGTAACCAAGAAAATGTTAAAGAATTTGATTATTATTTGCAATCTTTTGCAGTTGGTTCACTAAAACAGGACAACACTTTTTTAATTCCAATTTTTGAATTTACAACTCCACGATTTCATTTATATCCCATGAATAATTGAGAAATTCATTTTGGAGCTAATGTAATATAAAGTGTTGTATGTACAATGTACATTGTACATATGTATATAATTAAAATTAAATTATTTAATAAAACACGTTTTAAAGAAGAAGGCATGTACTTAAAATTTTATTTTTATGGGAATAAATTGGGAAAGGAACGGACATTTGTATACAAATTGATAACGAACGGTATCAAATTGGCAACAAATGGTGTCAAATTGACAATGGTGTCAAATTGACAATGGCATGGTGTCAAGATGACAACGATGTGGTGTCAATTTGACAACAACACGGTGTCAATTTGATAACATTCGGTGTCAATTTGACCACATTTGGGCTCGGTTTAACAACGATTTGTTGTCAATATTTCGTTGTCAGCTAAACCAAAAGTTACGGGTTTTCTTTTCTTCATGATTTTTTGTAATCTTGATATATTGAATACATGGAAAACGTATTTTGAAGCCAAATCACGCCTCTCCATTTGATCTACAGCAGCGTTGCCCAAGCACTATTCGCTTGGTGGTCATTTATTTTTGTAAAAGCACTTAGCTATAGGGTGTGTGTTTTAATACACACATACAGCACTCAGCACTAGCAATACGAAATACACAAATAACTTTGTCTTGTTATTTTGTTATCGTGCTTGACTGTATACACGCACCTGCAAAGCAACAACAAATAAATATATGTAATATTTTTTTCCTTGTATGTGTTGGTTATTACAACAAAAAATATTGAATAAAAATTAGTTTTTCTTTAAATGTATTGGTGGTTGCTCTTCCATAAGGAACTCTTGGGTACCCCTTATCCACAGCCTCACAAACATGTCACTCGAAAATTTTTTAAAATTTGTTTTATAAACTATTTTTTATTGTTGCATTGAAATTAATGTGGAGTAGGTATTTATCTGCCGAATGCAATGAGTTTTAACATTCATAGTAACCATAACCATACCATTTTGCAGCAGTTAAAATTTTGTTTCTACGGTTTATTAACATTTGAAAAATGTATTATTTTATCGGATATTCCAAAATTTTCACTGGAAAAAAACTTTCATGGATCCAAGTGAATCCACCAGATTTCTACATAGTGATAATAACGAATGCTTAACAAAAAAAAATGGTACATACTTTTCCCATTCCTATCCGCGACTTTTCAAGATTTTTCGGTTTTATTGTGTTGTTATTCCTTTTGGAATTTTTGCACCCACTAAATAAAGTAAGTATCGTATAACTAATACATAGAGCAGACTAACATGAAACGTCATTTCTTTTTTAAATTATGCTTTTAACACAAAATTCTAAGTGGTTTGCAAAACTGGGCCGCACAGTGTCGCGAGCTCATATAACGAGCGGCCAAAAGTAGAAGATGTTATCGTAAAGTAATGAAATTTGGGTCACATTTTTTAATTCATAAAATACAATCGCACCTAAAATTTGGCCATTTAAATTTTAAGGATTCGTCTCCTTCCCATATATCCTGAAATAAAAAATAACCATAACTGGGAGAAAAATAATTGTAAAATAATGAAATTTTGGATAAACATAAGTTTTAATATATTTTATACAAAAATTTCCCTTTTCAAAAAAGTAAAAAAGGAGCAGCAAATAAATTTCCTTCTCTTGTAATGCACACCTAAAATTTGACCATTTAAATTGCAACCATTTATGTCCTTCTTATATATCCTAAAATAAAAATTGCCATAGCAGAGAGAAAAATAATTGTAAATGAAATTATCTACAGACATAAGTTTTAATAAGTTTAATGCTTCTTGAAAATTTCGTTAAACTTAGAGCAAAGATACACCTAGCTCAAAAATGTCCTGTTTTAAATAAGTAAAAGAGGATCAACAAATTAATTTGCTTCACTTATGAAGAGTTAAATGTGTAACTATATCCCGGGATCTAGACGCCGAAACATTTGATTAATTCGCTAAGGAAACCGCGGTGATTCTTACTGAAAAATATGGATGGTTTTACATGTCGCAAACTATGCATAAAGTGCGCTGACATGATAAAATATACAATTTTGCATTTATATTGTATCACAAAACTTTTAATGATATTTCAAACCACAGTGTTTAGTTCCTATATAATGTATGTATCTAAAGTTATGTATGTATGTGTCTAAAGTTATTTATTTTCTTCCAACGGTATGCTATCAGAATAAATAATTTACGCGCATATATTTTATAGCTGTGATAGTATTACTTTTTTAAAATCAGTAGTGGAAACTATTACATTTTTTGCAAGATTCCCATATTAGAACTATAACTTTAAAAACATCTTTCCTACCATCTGTAGGGTATCAGTGTAGGGTAAACAAAATTAAAAAAAAATGTATCAACCAGATTACTTTCTTAAAAATTCTGTTGCGAGTGACCAAATTTTTAATTAAAAAAATTAAAGTACATTTAAATTTAACTTGTTACACTTATAAGCTATTAGAAAGCTATTTAAGTGGACGCAGATTCATCATCAGAGAAGGTAATTATCTAAGTACACCTCAGATTATCCTAGCTGGGATTCCTCAAGGTAGCATTTTGGAGTCCTGTATTACAGCTGATGTATACCTCCGATATGCCAACAGGCTATGATATTCACACATCAACATTTGCTGATGATATAGCTTTTCTAAGCGTAGACGCAAGTCCTTAAGAAACATCCAAACATTCAATAATATGTATTGTATCATCCAGATGATACTAAAACCAATTTGGTGCTATGGTATTCAGTTATGGGGCACTGTCTCGGCATCAAATATAGACAAAATTCAAAAGGGACAAAATAAAATTCTTATATTGATTACAGCAGCACCTTCGTATGTCAGAATCCAGCGCATTCATAAAGATCTAGAGGATCCATTACTAAAGACTGTGTTTTCAAAACATGTGCAAACACATGCATATAGAAAAAACTCGAATTTTATCCAAATCTCCTAGCCCGCAACATCATTAATTTTAGAGGCCAAACTCGGCTGAGAAGGAGAGTCACGCTTGCTTTCAGCCGAACACGAGAGACGCAAGACAACTAAAGAAGCAATTGTTGAACATAATATTTTGTCTAGCAGTAGCTGGACTAATGATCAATAATTTTTATTTTAAAATTTGGATACTTATTGTTAGTTCAATTTACAATTCAAGATTGAAAAATAATCTGCTTTTGGTCACTTCCTTAGTTCTTTGTCAAAATGAAGTTTCTAAATAAAAAAATAAGCAATAATTGTTATTTTTGACCGAAAAAATATCGCTAAAATTTTAACTTTTATTTCTGACCAAAAAACTAAAAGTAGTTTTTAAATTTCATTTTTGACCGAAAAAATAAAAGTCTAATCTAAAAGTACACTAAAATGTATTAATTTAACAAGATATACTCAATAATTTTTGTTTGAAAAATATATTTACTTGTTGTGGGTTAGCTAATCTATATGCCTGCTAATGTCATTAGCACATAACGAAATACAGCCATATAGACTATCTAGGCCACAACTAATAAATATATTTTTGAAACTGAAAATATTCCGATAAAAATGCATCAAGATGTAGAATACTTTCTTGATACCAGATTCCGCGTATAAAGTATTCTTTTCACACTTTATTTATACTGAACAGTCATTGCATGTGAACGTTGATAAAATTTTTATCATCATTTGATACAAGATGTTCTACATATGTCTAACTATTTATTTTTATAAACATGTATTTGTATATATGTATGTATTTCCTTTTCCTTTAAGACTTCCAGTCTTTAAATGAAATGAGACTCTGCATCGTTGAAAATGAAGAACATGAATTAAACTTGGCAACTATTTGAAATTTTTGTTTGTTTGTTACACATGCTGCCATTTTTAATGCACACATAAACAATCTTACAAGAGTGCTCATACGCCCAATCATTCGTACAAATACAAATATACTTATACCATAAGATTTTTGGATGCATGCAACTCTAGTAGTTATTTACAACCCAGCAGTTACAATAATTAGTAATTTCGTCATATTATTTAAGGCCGTTTTATAATGTAATACTAGTATTAATACTTTTAAGGAAAATGAAAATCTGACATGTTGATTTCTTATTATTTTTTGAACATTTTCAAGCAGAAATCGTCAAAAGTACTAATACTTGTATTATAGTCTGAAACGGCCCTTATCGATATTGGCCCTTATTACGGTTGTCGTAGTCTTAGTTGAAACGACTCCAACTTATCGACTTCGTTGGCACATTTGATCGATTTCGTCACGACTACGACAATCGTAATAAAGCTGATTATAAATAGTCACAATTCTCATATTAAAATAATTCTGCAAAAAAAACCGACTTCAATGCCAAGATCTTATGGAACAGATTACAAAACGGCCATAGTTTTGCGTTAGATCAAATGGTGTGTTTGTATACATACTCTTGTGTTTGTATACTACACTTTTGTTGAAAATTAGGTCGATAATAGTCGGCAACATTTTACAGATTATTATCGACCTAAAATTACACACGCATTATTTTTGAACAAAATGTTTTTACTAAAAAAATCGATTGGCTACGTGCAGGTTTGAACCGTGACCTCCTGACAGATAGTCTGACTTATTTACCATTCAGCCATACTTATGTTAAATTTCTTCCACTTGGAATAAATTTGTTTAATTTGAAAGGTTTTTTCTTTAATAAAATAACTACAAAATCGATGTAATTTTAGACAAATAGAAATTTTCAACACAAATTTAAACAATATATGATCGTAAATTTGAAGTAATGTTTTAGAGTGCATATGGAGCATCCGTGCGTAATTTATTATAGTACCAAACCTTTGATGTCCTTTCAAATAAAATATTTTTTAAAACCGGTCAAGAAAAGGCGGTCTTCACTTTTAGCAAACTGCAAGCAAACCCTTTCAAACAAAAAAAAAATTGGAAAATTGGTCCATACATATCCCCGCCGATTGTCGAAAAAAATTTTGTTACCAAATTGCAAAGAAATACTTTCAAACAAACAAAGAATTTTTAAAATCGGTTGACAAATGACGAAATTATTCAATGAGGGATACAATTTTCCCCTCCAATTAAAAAAACTAAATTATGGGACCAAACTGTAGGCAAAAACTTAAACAAAAAAATTTTTTTTTGAAAATCGGTTGACAAATGACAGAGTTATGCATGAGGGGGGAGCAAATTTCCCCTCCGATTTTCAGAAAAAATTATAGGACCAAACTGCAGGCAATCGTTTCAGACAAAAAAAGAATTTTGAAAATCGGTGCATAAATGACAGAGCTATGCGTCTACAAACATAAAAAAATACACACGAATTGATAACCTTCTTCTTTTTTTAAGTCGGTTAAAAGATAAAAGGTTCTCAAAATTTGAAAAATAATCGTACTTTTTCATTGCTATCAAAAATGGTGGGCGCTTACTCAACACGTTGACTAACAGCTCAGTAATCAATGCGTTCACTTGATTGTTGAGAAACAGTTGAGTAGCAAACTGTCTCTGCTGAACACGCCCAATGTCAATTGACTTTATTTCCCACCATAAACGGAAATAAAGTCAATTGACTTTATTGCGTTTTCGAAAACGAAATAAAGTCAACTAATTTTATTGTGGTGTTGTGTTTGAGAAAACAAAGATTTTATTATACTTTCAAATATTTAATTTCCATAGAATCGTGATACTTCGCAATGAATAATAATGTGAATGTACCAAGTCAATTAAAGCCATATATAATTAGTTTTTTTTCATTATAATTACAAATTTTAAGAAATTGTATTTTATTACTACATATTCTCTACGTAGCAGGCCTGCGCCGGGCTTAATGTTTTTTCTAGGGATGTAACGAATACCGATACCGATATATCGGCGATACTTCAGATTTTCCGATACATTGGTATCGGCAATATTTTACTGTCGATACGACGATACTTTTAAAATTTTTTTCAGTTTTTTTTTTAACAAATAATTTATTTTTGTTCGATTTTACCATGAATCAAATTCACTTCGTTATTTTTTAAATCTTATTAAGATCAATTTTAAAAATTAATAATATTTTATGCTGTTATTTTGTAAAAAAAATTATTTATTTTTTTGTTAATTTTACCATGAATTCAAATTCAAGTCGTTGTTTTTTAAATCTTATTCCAGCAAAAAAAGACACTCCAAAGAAGTCATGAAAATGTAGAATTCGCGATCCGGAAGTATTGCTAATTTGGATAATTTCTAATTAGTTTTACATATCCTTGCCACTGCAAGAAGTTCTGTTTTTCGATTACCAATCACCGAATTGGAAGCGATGCTAGGACAAATTTCTTTTTCGGTGTTCTATAATGATTTTTCCTCAAGGAAAAAGGATAATTAATAATTAAGCTATTAAATTATTTAGAAGAATATTAGTTGATAAATGTTCTTTAAAAAATCGATTTTTTAAAAAGCATTACGAGTATTTTTTAAAATTACAAAGGAATTAAAAATTTTTTTTTGCTTTTCTACTAATTATCTGCGTATTTTTAATATAGATTTTTTTGAAGAAAGAAAATGTAGCTCCTTAAAAATTGCTTCCAATTTTTTATACTGGGTTAAAATCAATTTTAAATATTCTCTCTTACAATGTAATTTTGTATAATAAAAAATTGCACTTGAGTTTTGTTGATCTAAACTTGAACTCAATTTCAATATTCGTATCAGTATCGGAATCGGTATCGGCGATATTTATTTTTAAATATCGGTATCGGTATCGGATCGGCAAAACGTCGTATCGTTACATCCCTAGTTTTTTCCTCTCAGTATATCGAAAAGCGGCTTCGCTAAGTAAAGAATTTTGCATAGTCGGCCTTTGACCCGGTTTAAGGGCCATTTCTTCTCAGTATATCGAGAAGCGGCTTCGGGGAGCTAAGATTTTCTGCCTAACCAGGCTTCACTAGTGAGAGATATTTATTCTACAAACACAGAGAAGGAAACCCATAAGCCCAACCTAAGAGGAAATCTTATCTCAGTGAAGCCGCCATTCGTTTAACCAAAAGGAGAAAATCGTTAAGCCTTGCCAAAGCTTTGCAAGAACCTTTACTCAGTGAAGCCGCTATTCAATATACTGAAAAAAAAACTTTACTCAGCGAACCCACTTTTCGATATACCGATGGAAAAAACTGTAAAGCACGGCCAAAGGCCGGCTATGCAAAAATCTTTACTCGGCGAAGCGGCTTTTCGATATACCGAGAGGAAAAACCCTAAAGCCCTGCCAAAGGCCGACTATGCAAAGATTTTTACCCAGCAAAGGCGCTTTTCGATATAGTGAGATCGAAATACTTTAAGCCCGACATACTTTAAGGATTGTTGACTTTATTTCCTGTCTTATTATTTATTACTTTACTATCAGCAACAGTAAATTTAAAACTGACATCAGCAAAGAAACAAACACAATCTAGACAAATCAATGTCGAAAAACTGAAAGACGAGGCAATCAAGAATAGTCTAATAACTGAAATTAACAACAGACTACAGTTGATCAATTGTGATGATGTTTATGATAGCTGAGAAAACTCTACCGAAATTATAAAAACCGTGGCGAAGAACAAGCTTGGGCTAAAACGTAATAAACCCAAAAACCAATGGATAACAGAGGAGATATTGGAACTTATGGACGAAAGGAGGAAATATCGCAATGTTAATGTAATTGAATATAACAGACTAAATAGAATTATAAGAATAAAGATACGACAACCCACGTGGTTAGAAGGGCAATGATTAGAAATAGAAAACCTTCACTCACTCCATGACGACTTTAACCTACATAAAAAACTTAAAGAAAGCTGTAGGCTACAAAGAAAAAGAACTCCAACTATTTTACTTAACAACCATAATGAAATAGTTACAGAAATAGAGGAGAAAAAATATGTATGGGAAACCTATATTCGCCAACTATTTTCCGACGACTCTAGATCCGCAGACTCTTTAGATGAAATATCACAACTTACGGGCCTACCCATTACGAAAGATGAAATAAGAAAAGCTATACGAAATTCTAAAAAGAATAAGGTTGTAGGATTTGACCAATTATCAGCAGAACTCATCAAACTTATAAACGATGATAACCTAAATATTCTAGTAGCACTATTTAATAGAATTTATGACACCGCTATGTACCCAGAAGATTAGTTAAAATTATCATTCATTACAATCCCAAAGAAAAATAATGCCAGAAAATGTCAAGATTACAGACTGATCTCTCTAATGAATCACGTCTCGAAAATATTTCTGAAAATTATCCAACAACGATTGTACGGTAAATGCGAAGCATCACTTGGACGCAACCAATTTGGCTTCAGAGACGCAATGGGAACCAGGGAGGAGCTATTCTGCAGGCAAGTTTTAGTTCACAACTGCAGAGATGTTCACAAGGATGTTTTTCTTTGTTTCATTGACTACCAAAAAGCCTTTGACAGAGTACAGCATGACAAGTTAATGAAAATCCTTGGAGAACTACCCGACTAGAAATTATCATGAGCTCCTAATGGGGAACCAACTAGGTTGTCCAATTGGTTCCCGAGTTGGGATGTAACGCAGAAACGTATTTGGGACCCCAATGGGGCAAACCTTATAAGTTTCCCACCAGGCAATCCCGATAAGATCCCGATTTGGGTGCAATTGGGTTGCCCAATTGAGTGAAAATGAACGATTTCGCATTTAATTTATTTATTAAAATTTATTCTCATTTTATCCTTAATTTAAAAATTTATTATATATTATCCTTAATTCAAAAATGTCTATAAATTGCATTTAAAACAATAAAGTATTTATGCGTATACATATGCAAATACTTATGACAGGTATTACAATAAATAGAAACTATTATAGGTACATACAAACATAAATAAAAATTATACGTAATGTTAAATTATAATATATGTATATGATTTGATGTCTCAGTAACGCACAGTTTCAAGCTCCATGTATTTGAATCTGAAAATATATAAAATTTCAATACTATTCCCCATGGTATAAGTATGTATATAAGGTAGTTCCACTTTCTCTTTTTTTCTGACATATTGCCATTTGACAATAAAGGAGATCTAACGTTTCAATAAAAAATCAAGCTACCATCCTAGTTTTAAAAATCCAATTTTTTATATTGTTGGAATTTTTTTCCTTCTAAAAAACTGAATTTTTTAAATTCAAAATAAAATAAAATAAAATAGAAGCCAACAAACACAACAAAAAACATTTCGTGATGCCTTGACTAATTTGAAGAAGCTGTGGAACAGCAGTCCATATCAATTGATAAAGCTTGCATTACTATGACATTTACCTCTACATGATCTGTATTCACTGCAGAATATTCCATTTTCAGTGGTTGGATACTAAAGGCGACGACAATATTGAATTTTTTATGACATTGATTGTAAAATACATGCACGATGAATCAAGAGATAACAATGTCCACATCTGTAAATGTTGCCGCTGAACGCGTTTGCCGCAAATATTTGTGGTGCATTTCAGATTGTGTGGGCGTGTGCGACGCACAGAAAAGACGCAAGAATTTTTGTCATATTCAATACACACGATCCGTGGCTTGATGGTTTCTGACCACGGTAGATTTAAATATATAAATCTGCCTTGGTTTCTGACGAACAACGCAAAAATTTGTGCCACATGCTGGTCTGGCGCATTTGAAAATAGAGTGCCACTTTTATTTTTTTATCATTTGCTTGAGCGGGGAGGCGCATTTATTTTCAGATAAAACATATATGTATGTATTCATGTATGTTTGACATATTGAGAACAATATTTTGTTGCAGAAGTGGGCGTACCTTGTTTAATCGTGCTTGCATTTGCAAGTTCAACATTTTAGTTGCAGCTCTTTTCAGGCCTTCCAAGACAGTTATTATTAGATTTCTTGCAATGTAATATTCTTAGCTCCCATTTCGCTACAATGAAATATTAATTTTTGATAATCATCATAATGCCACATAAATACATAAATAGATGCAAACATACATACTTATGTACCTATGTAAATATTTACATACATAAATACATACCAACGTATCCTTTTTTGAAAAAATTTTATTTTTTTATTCAATAAATATTAAAAAACAAATTTTCAATTTCTTTAAAATTAATTTCACACTTTTGAAGTTTTTATATTTTAAGGTTGCTTAATTATAAATTAAATTTTTTTATTTGTTAGAAGATAGATAGATAGATTTTCCCAACAAGTTCCCAGTAGGTTCCGACTTGGGAAGAACTGATGTTAAATCACTATTTTGTAGGTGGGCTATCCCAACAACTTGCCGGCCAGATTCCGAATGGGATAAACCTTTTTGGTTGGCCCCATTTATTCCCAAGTGGGCCCCAATATGTGTATTGGGACAATTTCTAGTCGGGTACGTATTGATGAAAAAGACATACGTTGCATTAAGAACCTTTATTGGAGGCAAGCTGCAGAAGTTCGTGGTAATGATTTTACCACTAATTACATACCTATTAATAGAGGAGTTCGCCGAGGCTGTATTTTGAAAATGAAATAAACCGAAGAATAGAAATGGCCAGATCATCGTACATCAAGTTTCAGAAAATTCTTACAAGCCGTAAAGTGAACTTATCCCTTCGGATTCGTTTTATGAAGTGCTATGTGTGGTCGGTACTTATGTATGGCTTGGAAACATGGTCAATAAAAATATCATAAATGAACAAAATTGAAGCGTTTGAAATGCGGTGTTATCGTAGACTCTTGAAAATATCATGGGTAAATCGAGTCTTAAATAACGAAGTTCTGAGGAGAATTAATAGTGAACGTATGCTGTTAACAACCATCAAACGACGTAAGACTGCCTATTTAGGACACGTTGTCCGAGGAGAAAAATATGAAATATTACAATTGTTACTGGAGGGACGAATTGAAGGAAGAAGAGGTATGGGAAGAAAGCAGATGTCGTGGCTGTGTAATATTAGAAACTGGACAGGGCTAAATACCATAGGAGATCTTATCCACACAGCAAGAAGAAGAGAAGGGTTTGCTAATACAGTTAATAATATATCCTAAACATTTAGTATAAATTTATATAACAAAGGAAATTGTATTATATAGAAATATGCATGTAATCACTTAAATCCAGTAATGGATAGGTAATAAAAGAAGAAGATTACTTATTACCTGTCACCCCTTAAACTTTCCATAGATATATACATATTTATTGCATAAATATATAAAATTATGTATATAGCTCACATATATGCAAAGTCCCCACAACTCCAAATCGTTATCGTATAATTTCAAATATAAGGAATCGGATAGAGTATTAACGATTTTTGTGTTAATGATTGAATGGCTTAATAAAAAGTCAATGCAGTTCAACAAAGGTACAAGTAATGCTGGGTACTTATATAAAGAAATGTGTGTGCTAGTTGAAACGTATATAAAAGTATATACATTTTGCAATTTCTTCAACTCATTTACACATACCTTAAGGACAGATTATTTTTAACAAGAGGATTTTGAAAAGTGAAAAATGTGTATTTGTATTTGCGATTAAGGAATGTACTAAAAGCTGAAAATTCTACAAAAAGAAGAGAAATTATGATTTGAGAGGTTTTACTTGACACTGATCTGTCGAAAACAAAAGCAGAAATATATTTTCCAAATGCACTTTTTGTACAAATGCTTTTCTCAAAAAGTAAAAATAAAATTTCAAATAAAACAGTGACTGCAAATAATTACTTGGCAAAAGTACAATTATTAAAATGTTTTTATAATTAGTTTAAATTTTTTAAATTTAAACAATATAAATTTCAAGACAAATGAATTGTTTTACCGACACACAACTGTGGATGAAACATGAATACTCAAAAAATAAAACAACACACAGTGCACAGTGTAAGATGTGGCCAATATAGATAGACAAAAGTAATTTTTTTAACTTTGAATTTCTTTTTAAATTATAGGCAATAATAATAAACAACATCGTACCCAATGAGAATATGTAAAAATTTAATGAAATTTGTCAATATTGCACTCTGAGCAAAAATGTTTTTTAAGAATTTATTTTTGAAAAAGTACCAAAAAACTAATTGAATGGATTCAATTTTCAACGCGTGTAACTTTTTATTGCAATTGTCTTTTTTAATATGTACATAATTCTCTTTGTGACTTAAAGACTTCTTCTTCTTCTTTTTGTGACTTAACACTTTTTTGGTCAATAACATTTATGCAAAATTGTTTTTTTATACAAAATTTTTTTTTTTAATTTATAACTGGTATAATTTTTTTTTATATATTTGGTCAGAAGAAAGAATGGATTAGGTAAGGAATAACTTTTTTTCTTCTCAAAGCTTCTCATTAAACCTGATCTTATATTAAAGGTTGAAGACCTAACTTTAAGGAACTATGTACATCATTTGCAGATATTTGCAGATGTGGTTAAAAATCTGCAATACCTGATTTAAGTTCATAGCCGGAAATTTTTGATATATGGGTAAAAGCACTCAAAATTACTTAGCCGTTCTGTGGATTACATACGTGGAAAGTGTACTTTTTTGTTTTATACCAACTATTAAAAATTAAAAAAAAAATCCTTAAAAACTTTTCATAATATATAATATATTTTTTATTAATTGTTTTATTAATCATTTTTGTATTTTATTTTATTGCTTAGTCAAAACCACAGCTCAATGACTTACCGAGATATTAGTTTTGTCCAGTTAGATTGACTAAATCTTACACTGCGCAGTGGGGGTAGATGGTAAAATGTACTGAGCAACAACAAAATTCGTTGTACACACAAACAAACACGTACATACAGGACACACCTGACGGCAATTTTTGCTAATGCATGTACCTGTATTATTGTATCATGTGTATATAGATACATATATGTGGCACTAAAGTTGCTGCTATTTATAGTAAGTAAACAAGTATATTATTTTCATGAGGCGGAAAATTGTTAATTACTAAGTGCCTGTTCGCCGATGTCGAAGGAGTTCTTTCTTTCGCACAAATTACATTTAAAGCAAAAATTAAAAAATAGTGCGAAAGAAAGAACTCCTTCGACATCGGCGAACAGGCTGTAATTGTTCAATTGTCAGTATCCACGGAATACTGTAACCATATTCTTCAAAATACGCTACAATGACAACAATACTTGTATATGCTACTGTCAGTGCAATGCCGCCTTTTCTGACATTTTGTATATGGAAGAGTTTGTCAATTAGTTTTGATAGTCATTCTGAATTTGGTCATAATCGACATTGCTCGCACAATATTAAATAAAGAAATATTTGAATTACTCAACTTGTATTCATTGCCATCGATATACATTTACAAAAAGTTCTACTTTTGTCTTTTCACATTTTTAATACATATGATCTGAGTCATTCTTGAGCCGATTTTTTTCGATTTTCATTAGCACGAATCTTCGGATCAATTATAACAGATTGGTACATAAATTAAGAATTTATGTTAACTGGGGCCCTCGTCAGAGGTGTTTCAGCATAAGCGAAAATAAACCTATAATACCCTTACCACATTGTGGTGAAGAGTATAACTAAAGAAATTGAGAGCTTATTAATTAATCCGTAATGTAGTAAAGGACAGATGATATTCGGTATATCCGAATGTAGTACTCTTAGTTTATAGTTTATATTAATTCCCATTTTTCAAACTTTAGCTTATGTGAACAAATTGAAAATGATTTTTCTGTTCGATAATAAAAAAAGTTTAAATACCACGTACTATGCTAGCGAAAATATGTGTGAATAGGTTTTTAAAACAAAAATGATATACTCGTACTGGCACTAAATTGCTTTTTTTATGTGAATGCTATTTTTTTAAAGTCTTGACTATCTTGATGACGACAGATTCAACTGCATTGCTTACATTTTATTAAGCATTGCACTTAATATATCCACTTTTTAACCGTATTGCCGAGCTTGTTATCAGAGTAATATTTATTACTGTCTTTTTGTATCCACTGCCCGACTAGAAATTTTCCCTATGCTCATATTAGGGCCCGATTGGGAATACATTTGGCAAACCCAAAAGGGTTGTCCAATTTGGGATATGATCGGGAACTTTTTGGGATAGCCCATCTGCAAATTAGTGACTTAATATAAGTTCTTCCCAAGTGGGAAACTATTGGGAACTTTTTGGGAAGATCTAGCAAAAATTTTTAATCATATCATTTGCTCATCTTCGATAGAGGCCATTGTTACATAATTTTGTCCCTTGGATAGCTTCAGCAATTTTAATTCAATATTAGAGTTTGATATTTTTCCGATTTGAGCCAATTTTTGCAAGATTTTGATATTTCTCCACAGGAAACCAATCAGGTCCCAAATACGTTTCTGCGTTACATCGGAATCGGGATCCCAGTTAGATCCCAAATGTGTTTGCGTGAAAATTTCTAGTCGGGTGATTTGCCTCAAAGAAAAGTTAATATAGTTATGAAACTATTAATCCATAGAATGTATCACGCAACAATGAATCGTGCTAGAATCATTGTCTCTTTCTTTACGAATGACATTCAAGCCCAAGTACATTTTCATACAATCTTTGGAATTTTGCGAATGAGTCTGTGCGACTATTGTCTTCGTAAATCAAAAGCTTGCATACACTTTTTATTTCCTTCCCAGCAAACTGACATTTTTATAATTGTTATACCCATAAAAAATGTTAGAAAACTGGTAAGAAAGAACAGGTTGGCATCCAATCTGAAATCCAGACAGGCATGTTTAACAATAGTTCGTTATTATATTCTTCACTACAGATAAAAATTGTATATAAACGTAAGTTTGTCATGTCACTTGTGATTTATAAAAAAATAAATTACGTATGCATAAATATTACGGACCACTTCACAAGTGGTTATAAGCAAAAGTACACATGAGCACTGATGGTGGAAATGTAGCGACTTCCGAAATTAGCATTGCTATGTACTGCTGTGAATATTGAATATTAAATTGATGTTAATCTTTCCTAGTTCCGTGGAATATTAATTATGCATGATTCTTTCTGAATATAACGTTACAAACCTTACCCTAATAATCAATTTGGACTCATGAGCAAATAAGTTCGAAATAATCATATTAAAACATTTTAAGTATTTTTTTTAATTCTACACAATGGGTAGTTGGAATAAAAGAAGTATTTCTTTTACTTAGTAATTTGTTTTAAAACAGAAAGTTCTGGAAATTCTCGAATATGAAGCTAAGAAATTTGGCCAACAGAGTAATATCCCTGCGGAAAATTTGGTGACAATTGATCCAAAAGTACTCGTCCTATGACTTGAGAAAATGAGACTGGTATCAGAAATAAGGAGTAGTGAATGATAAAAATATATATTGTGTAAATGGTCACATATTAACCATTTTCAGTCAATTTAGTTGGTATTCCGGCTAGTATTGTAGTAAACGGCACTGAACAAATTCGATGCAGCTGGATCTAAGGCCTATCACATAGAATCTATAATATATTAATCGTCTCACTTCAATGAGACTGCCAAGCCACTCAGAAATATGTTTCGTAACTATATTCAAATATTAACTCCAGCTTAACTGGTATTTATAACATTGAAATATAAGCTCACCTGTGGTCGAGTGGGTAGTGTACTAGCCTGTCATGCCGAAGGTTGTTAGTTCGAATCCCATCAAAGACACCGCTTAAAAATATAATACAATTTCTAGTTGGATTTGTAGCAATAAAAAAATAAATAATTCGATACCTTACGGTAAACGGAACTGACACAAAACAAGTCACGTGACCGGTCCCCAGGTGGTAGGGACCAGTCTGAGTTCTAACACTTCCCATGAAGCGGACCAGCCACTTTTATATGGGGATGGCCTAGGTTGGGCTTAATTGATACTTTGTATGCACCTTGTAACTTGTCCCTGAACTATCTTATGGACTCCTAATCGATGTAGAATAATATAGATCATATATAAATATTGTTCCAAAATTCAGCTGTAATTACGATTAATTTATTTTTTTTATTATTACAAATCTAAGTAGAAATTGTATTTTATTTTTAAGCGGTGTCTTTGATAGGATTCGAACCGACAACCTCCGGCATGACAGGCTAATACACTACCCATTCCACCACAGGGGAACATATATTTTAATGATAAAAATACCAGTTAAGCTGGAGTTAATATCTGAATATAGTTGCGGAACCGGTTCCTGAGTAGAATGGCAGTCTCATTGAAGGGAGACAATTAATATTATATAGATACTATGTGATAGGCCTAAGATCCATGTGCATCGAATTTGTTCAGTGCCGGTTACTACAATACTAGCCTTAGTACCAACTAAATTGACTGAAAATGGTTAATATGTGACCATTTACACAATATATCTTTTTTCACCATTCACTTCTTCTTATTTTTGGTACCAGTCTCATTTTCTCAAGTCATAGGACGAGTACTTTTAGATCATTTGTCACTGAATTTTCCGCAGAGTAATTACAGCTGAATTTTGGAATAATATTTATATATACAGGTATACTTTTTTAATAATATATCTTTATTAAAAACAATTTTATCTCAAATATTATATAAATATCTCATTCTTATAAAAGAGTTGTATTACAAAATATATAAATATTTGATGAAAAGTGCGCTGAAAGGGACTTTCAAAAGTGCTTCGTTTTCAAAATCGATTTCCATCACATACCTGATGATCTATATTATTCGACACCGATTAGGACTCCATAAGATAGTTCAGAGATAAGTTACAAGGTGCATACAAAGTATCAATTAACCCCATCTTAGGCCATCCCCATGTAAAAGTGGCTGGTCCGCTTTATAGGTAGTGTTAGAACTCGGACTGGTCCCTACCACCTGGGGACCGGTCTCGTGACTTGTTTTCTGTAAGTTCCATTTACCGTAGGGATGTTATTGTTTTCGCACTCATGAGAAGAAAACTAAATTTTGTAAAATGGTAAACCATTTTTCAGAGAAGCAAAATAAGTGTTTGGTTTTGCTTACATTCATGTTCGTTTATCCATTTAGAATTTATACCCAGCAAACTTTTTTAAAATTGGCTAAACTCACTATTGAACGGAGAGCAAACCTTTCAAACATAAAAAATTCACCACAGATTTTCGAAAAAATTTTTTGGGAGCAAAGTAAACATTTTAACCAAATAAATTATTTTGAACATTTGGCAGAGCTAGGATTGTGGAAAAGGGGGGGGGGGGAGAAAATTTCCCCACCGATTTAAGAAAAAAAACTATGCAACATGACTGCAGTCAAACCGTTCCAAACAAAAAATAATTTTGAAAATCGGCTGACAAATTACTGAGTTATGTATTGGGGAGGGGGAGGGTAGCACATTTCGCTCTCCGATTTAAAAATAAAAAATGATTAAACCAAACTGCAGGCAAACCCTTTCAAACAGAAAAATAATTTTGAAATTCGTTAACAAATGATGGAGGTATGCATATGGGGAGCTGATTTCCCTATTTGAGTTTCAAAAAAAAAAATTATGGGACCAAACTGCCATTTCGAACAAAAAATAATTTTGAAAAAATGACAGAGTTATGCGTCTACAAACATAAAAAAATACACACGTACTGATAAGCTCCTTCTTTTTTTAAGTCGGCTAAAAAATTTAACAAAATTACATTTAGAAAAGAATCAAGAAGAAAATTTGATATTTGAGGAGATATTACCAGGTTTTGTAATATACATAGGATACGGCATAGCCAATTGTGATATAGTGTAAATAAAGAAGATTTTGTATGTGAAAGCTAGTAGAGGCAAAATTTCACTAATTGTGTTGACTTTGTACCACACATGGAAGTAATTAATTAAACTGACTAATTAATTGTCGACTACAATAGCATTGATTAATAAATAATGCTAAGTAAGTTGTTGGTATTACCATTATTTCAAACAATTATAATGATTTTTAATGAAAAGATTTCTTACTAAATATTTAAAAAACAAAACCATTATCACTAATTATTGCTTAGAATGTATCTAAGCATTATTATTATGCAAAGTCACTCGTTCTATATATATTTTGAAAAAAGTGGACATTGAAAAAGATATATGTACATATAAACAATAGTTCCAATTCTATATGATTCTTTAAATTAAACATGGTCTGACTTTGAGTGATTCTGAAAACCTCGACTCGGAATAAAAATGGTTTTTTCAATATAATTAGTTTAAATATTATAATTAAAATAAAAGCATTGGCATTTATTGGTAGTTGAAACTTTTTTCATTATAATTTTTCATTATAATGCCAATGAAAATTCTATGCCAATGAAAAAGTCCCATGTATGCTTTTTACACACTCTACAATGTAAACCGAGAGGGCTTGATTTACTTAATTTAAATTTTTTTAAATTTATTATAAAGAGTTTTGTGTGGTTTTTAAAATGGCTTATTTCCACTTACGACCTTGAATTAACTTGAGAATGAGATCACCGTTGTCTTGTTAAATTAGATTGAGCTTATATCTAAATATATGCCTTTAAAATGACATATCGACCCCTTACTGCCATATGATCGTAAGCGTTATAAATTAAATTTTTCAGGAGAAGAGTTTTTTGTTGTATTTAAACATGATTTATATTCATAAGCTGTCGCTTACGATCAAATGTTACAGCCTGTTTTGATTTCAATAAATAAATTTTGTTTTTTACAAAGTGTCGTTTATGACCATTTCGCGCAAAGGTGTTGATATATTGATATATAAATTAGCTGTAGTATGTAAATGTAAAAGAGATCCAAAAACACCGTCCTTTTTATTTATTCTTCCAATTAATTATACCGAGAAAAGTCTGAAGATACTTTTTGAAAATACATTAAGTAACTGATACCCTCTGTTATGAAGAGAATCGTTTCGTTGAAGTTTCAAATGCAATCTGTTTTATTTAATTTTATTACATACCCGTTACTTTTAAAAACCTTACAAACTTATAGTTTATATATAAAAAGTGGTTTTGAATTCACAATCACTGTTGTGCAATTTTATAAGTTTTTGTTCAAATTTGCTATGTAATGCTTATAATAAAATATTAAATTTTCTTGCAATTTTCTTATTTTGCTTTTGTGTATTTTACAAAAGTGTTATTGTTCTGCTATTATATGCTACAACTTATAAAATTGACTTAAAAGTTTTTATAAAAAAATTTAAATAAAATTTGTTAGCATTTTAAGTTACAATTTTAGGGCTGTCATTCTTGAAATAAAGTGGACAATAACTAAGCGTTGTTCACAATCAGTTAAGATTATCTCTTCCGTCATCATCAACATTTTTATCTTCGTCAGCATCACAAATTCTACACTGTATGCAACATCACATCAAATAGCAGCAGTTAAATGTCCCTCACATAGCCACGCCATTACCTACAAAGATGAATGAAATAACTAAACACACGTAAGAGAGGGAGAAATAAAAGTGCAAGTTAAAGTATTGGTCCATGGATGAATTTTATTTTCGTTTTATACAGAAAACTATTTGAAAATTTTCTGGAAAATGCAAAATTTAATTTCACTTCTTTTTCAGCACATTATTCAAATTTGCCATTGTTTTGTATGTACCCAGCGGTAAAA
The DNA here is from genome assembly GCA_956483635.1 of Panzeria rudis. Taxonomy (NCBI): domain Eukaryota; kingdom Metazoa; phylum Arthropoda; class Insecta; order Diptera; family Tachinidae; genus Panzeria; species Panzeria rudis. Next base: position 94,879,928 of record OY101450.1, on the reverse strand, counting down.
CTTACGAGGCATTCACTAAACAGGCCTTTTTACACGCCTTCCAAGACTTGAATTTAAGATCCAAAAGTAATTATTTTCTGCCTTCTCTGGCAGGCCTTCTAGAAGGCCTTCTTTTGGAAGGAGTAATCTATTTTTAGATTTTTCGTTTTGTTAAATAAAAAGTTTTCGTTAGAAATAACAAACATTCTCGTATACGTTTTTCGCAAATAATTTGTATATAAGACTGAAGTTTACGTACAAGAGGCATCATATATGCTGCTTTTATGCCCTTTATGCTGTAGCTACTATATCATGTTCAATTCGTTCCAAATAAATACATGAAATTTAGCCTCCCTCATATGTTTAATAATTACTTTGGATGAAAACGAGTTCGAAATAAATAAAACATCACGATAATCAAAAATATAGAAGCCGCTAAAAAAATACACAGATAAAAAATGTACCTCCATTTCATTTTTAACAGACCTTCCCAGACCACGGGGTGGATTCTGAATTTATGATAAAAATGAAGTGATAAAAAATTTATCATTTTCACTACATAGCAATTTTTCACTTAATTTTTCATTTAGAGCGATTCTGATTGCAATTATGAAAAATTGAATCGTTATGAAAACCATCTGTCACTTTTTGTTTTATTCCGCTCATTTCTTGAATCATAAGCAATTTAAAATAAAAAATAATTTTATTGCAAATACATATTATGTACTTTCTGGTCTTCTGAAGCTTTGCAACATATTTTTTTATTAAGTTTACTTTTGTAAAATTTATGGTTTTGTGTATTTGTTACAAAAATGTATAGCAAATAACTTAACTCTGTTATTCTATTGCACGCCTCATAAGCGAATCGTTAAGGTGGGTACTACTCTCACTTCACGCGATTTTAAAAACTTAAAATAGCTCTATTATTATCATATATTGCACTTGTAAAAAATATATACACACACATATTAAGAAAAAATACTATTTTTAACACTCATGACATTTTTAATGTTATTTTTTATTATTTAAACTAATTAAAACACTGTTTAAAAAAGTTCTGTCTTGGACGTCCGTTTGTCTGTATGTAAGGATCCTGAAGAATAGGTTCTAATGATACTGCATACGTTCAAATTCTGGTGAAAAACACATGATTTTAACTTATTCAAATGAGTGCTTATAACCGATGAAAACTTGATGATTTTAACCTGTTTTTGCATGCATTCGATACATTAATAAAAAATACAAATTTAAAAAAAATTAACACGGCTGGGCCACGAACCCGGGCTCTTCGAACCTAAAGCATGTGGACTATAGCTGAGTCATACTTCAGTTATATTTTAGTGAGATAAAACTTGTTTTAAAGTACCCAACCCTGGAAAATGTGTCAATGTGAGGATTGAACTCATTCTGGAATGCCTTTTTTGCTAGATAATTAATGCAATATTTTATACATAATTCATTGCCTAGCAATTTCGCATGCGTTTTTCATGAGCTCAAAAACTACAGCTTTATTAAGATTTACGATAGCATTAAGAATGTATTAAAAGAAACAAGTTCTTCCGAAATCATGAAAACAACATTTCATCTTGCACGCGTTCATTTGTTTTTTTTTTGCTGGGAAATAGATGATGGTTAATAGTCTTTCAAAATTTCCTGAATAAAATCATCAATATCGCCACAGTTATTTATGACGCAAAAAAGAGTTTACTGAGCTTTTTTTCAATTTAGAAATTTTGGTTTTGAATAAATTTTGAAGCCTTTTCGAACATACACAATGAATTGCATGCGTACGTACCCACGAAACATTTCTTGGGGACATGCCTGAAGTCTGAGACTTTTAAAGACTATCATTCGAGTTTTCTAAAATTTCCTCAGACATTTGACAGTATAGCCGGCAATTTTCTGGTACGACGCACTGTGGTGTAACTTAAAAAAGTGGTAATAAATATGGAACTTCTAAACTACTAAATAGATTTGTTTAAAAATGGAAGCGGCTGTAGAGTAGGAGCCAGGCTTTCAAAATATTATATTTTGAGTGGAGCTACAAGGGGTGAAACTTGGCTGTATCGGGTGTGAAAACTATTCGTAGCTTTCGAAATACTGACCGATTTGTAAAATTTTAAATGCGTTGGATTTTGATAGATGAGTTAAAGAAAACATGTGTTTAGAGTTTGAGAGATAGTTAAGACCAAAATAAAATGTTTAATTTGCTGCCTCGACCTTTTTTGGCTTTTCGGTTGCAACTTTTTTACTAAGCACATAATTAAAGTACTGATAAAATTGTACGAACACAGACGGAACAAAGCTTTGCGATATCTTGAGCCTTTAAGTCGTAAAAAAGGTCTAAATTCAAAACATTGAAATTTAACTAAAAAAACGTAAATTTTTTCAAATAACAAGTGCTATCATAATTTTTTGGATTGGTAAAAAGTTTGTTAAAAGCTTTAGTTTTATGTTTTTACACGGTGAAACGCCAAGCTTGACATGTACCTTACATTTGTCAGTGGATGAAAGTAATCGATTTTCAAAATAATTTTTAAGTTTAGGGGCCTGTAAAAAACTCTGACCGGCTGCATTAGAAATCCATGAATGACGTTTCATTAGATTGGTAGTTAGCATTGATATTGCTTTAAATTAAGACATCCTGGCTATAAATGTAATTTCTAGAGCAACAAAAATAGTAAACAAAAATAAAATTTCAGGAAGGAAATTTTTATAAAAAAAAACAACTAAATATAATTTTTCTGAAATTTATATTGTGAGCTCTAAGCTCATTATTTAACTACGTGCTAAAAATTATTGGTGTACATTTTACCGATCTCGAGATATGAAAGTTGTAATGTAAATAGCAGAGAAATCAAAAATATCAGCAAATTCACGACTTTCAAGCAAAGACACAAAATATAACAAAAAAAAGTAGGCTATTTATATGACCACACCCACCTACCTACATGTATTTCGACGCATTGGATCCGAATCGGAGGTCCGTTTGGCTCCTTACCCTTAAGTTGCGAGTTTAAAAATTGTTCGCTATTGACTTGAAATATCACTTTTTATTCAATAGTTTAGTAGTTCCATACTTATTACCGCAGAGCGATGTTTTCTAAACTACTATCCGATTAATATCAGATTGGTGTGCATATTATACAAATCCAATTGAGTTTTCTGTACGACGTATAACAGAATAGTATGCACATTTTTCAACCTACGACTTGAAAGTTTTAACGGTCACTTCAGCACATTGTTAATTTTTAGTTTTCGTAATAATTTTCATTTATCTCTCAAGTGCTTTTCGAAATTGTGCTGACATAACGAAAATTCCTTCAGAATTTCCGGGGAAAATTGCTTAGAATCGTAAAGATTATTCTTCGACATTTCGGCAAAGTTCTCAGAATTTCCTCAGACAAAGACGTCCTCCACTCTCTTATCAATCACTCATATGATTTTAAGTATGTATTCGTACGGACTCACAGTGGTTCCAATTATAAAAAAGGGTAATATATATGTATCATTGAAAGTTGCCATCCGATTAAAAGTTGGTGTATTTAAAAATCATAAAAGAGTACATAAGCTTTAAGAATGTTCAAATTTGGACCACTGTGATGAAACACACGATGAGCTAGAGGGTGTCAAAGTTGATTTCCTCGGAAATGAAAAACTTTGTTGTCTTCATAACTTTTACAAATATTGTCCGATTTTAACGAAATTAAACTTGTTGTAAAGTCTATGAATATCTTTAGTATTTTCAAAGATACTTGGCTTTGAATTATAAGGTGGAAGTTTTTGGCCTCGACTTTGTTCTCTATTGGGTAAATATCTCCGGTAATAGCATAGCCACAATTAAAAAAATATATTTTATGATTTTAACGCAATCTTTGATAATATGCAGAAAAATATTTTAAGTTATCTCAATTTATGTAGTCGTGAAAAATAATCTTTATTTTAGTAGTTACAGTCATATTTTGTTATATATGTTTACAGTGAAATACAATAATTGAAGTGTGATATATAAAATATAACTTTTAGAGCATTTTGCGCAGCTCATTGGTACACACAACACGAACTTCAAAATAAACAAGAATAACAACACAACACAACACAAAGGCATAAAGTGGGCTTTAGCTATCGTCAAAGCGAATAAACACCAACACACTTAAACAGCAAGATTTTGAGATTATATATTCATAATAATATTCATACACATTTTTAATGGTGCTATCAGTTTCTTCCCAAACCTTATGTGTTATGCAGTATGAGTTATGTAGTATGCGTTTTATCGTACGTCACAAAATGATACATTTTACTTAATTTTTTATTAATTACTAAACTTTTTTAATATCTGTCTTTTCTTTTCCAACAACTTTTTTTAAGATTTTCTCACAAACTTTCATAATTTTAATTTAGCAAATTAAATATTTCCAGTATGTTTTTGTCGTATGTTCAAAGAAGAAACTAATTTGTTGTGAAAAAATGGAACATACGATGAGTCTATTCTGGAGCAAAAGGATAATTAACCCTTTCTAATTATAGTTACAGTAAATTTTAATCATGCTGATGAAAACAAAATACTCAGATTATATTCACGCCAAAACTGGAGTGTATCCATTGGGCCATTTGAAAGATATTTGATGTCAATCATTCATTAAAAACCGGCATAGTATAGTCGTGTAGAACATTAAAAGTTATTAATAAAATATATGATAATTTTTTCGGATCGTTAAAAAAGTTCACGCAGGGGTTTGAAAACAACCATTTTTATCTCACGGAAATTTTAAAAAATTTACACCTGATATTTGTATATATACCTCTACGTATCACTTAAAAGCTATTTTGGAATTTATCTACTGCTTTAGATTTAAAAATTTTCCTACGGTTTAGAATTCATCGCGGTTCAAAATTCGTTGGAAGGTTTTAGAAATTTGCTTCCCTGCGTGAGGTTTTTTTTCACCAAAACGACGGGAGACAGGTGTTTTCATTACTAAAACATTCTTGGCCACTCCGTGGTACTACGCCAAAAATTTGGTTATAGCCCTACTGCATACATATAGGTATTTGACATATGCTGCTTGTGCTCTAAGAGATAAAGCAAGTATGTACTGTATTCGAAAAAGTAAAGAACTTCACATGCATATAAAAAAAGTACTCGTTGCATACCTCTAGTTCAAACTACAATAACCAATAACAGTTTTTAATCGGGGTTAACCATTTTTTATTACGATTAACCCTTTAAACCATTTTGCTAAAACTGCCGCAAAAGTGAGATAAATGGCTCTATTTTTTATTGTCAATAGAAAATTCTGAAATAACAAAAGTTGATAAAAAATTTTGTAAGCGGAATAATGAAATAATGTTAAGGGAACACTTCTGATTAATATTAGAGAAGCTAGTTTCTTATGTACCTTTATAATTTATCTAAAGTATAGTAGATCCCAAATTTACAAGGAAATTTTCATTGAATAAAGAAATTCTTATAGCGAAGGAAACGGATATGTTTACTCACTTTGTGGTGTACTTTTTTTATTTAATATTTTAAACAATTAAGTAAAAGCGATAACATATTTCATATGATTTTTATACCGTTGTTATGAATAAAACATTTTGTAGAAATACATATTTCTATTTGTAAATATATTTTGTACTAAATTCTTATTTTTACATGCATCTAAGGTTGTAAAAAATTAATAATGAAACATTTTTTCATCTATTTGTTTTACAAGTTTTTATTTATATTACTATGTATTATATTGTTTTTGTTTTAATTTGCAATTTTTATATTTTCGTTATTAGTTTCGAATTGTTCATATGACTGTTTTTCATTTTGTACTTTTAATTATAAATAAAAAATATATATAAATTGTGTATTGGTAAGGAAAACAAACTTTTTCGTTAAATCTAGATCAATAACAAACAAAGCTGGGGCAGCGAATACTTTAAATACTGAATGCTTTAAATGAAAAACTCTTACAGGCATTTAAAAAATTAGGTTTTTTTTAAATTTTTTTTTATTTATTTATTTGTATTTATTTGCAAAATTCCTTACCATGCTTTCCATGTTTGCTTTGCATTTATAGTGTTCTGGTAGTGCTTTTATTTTTGTTAGTTTAAAATCCCTCCTTGATGTAATTATTTCCAAAGAGGTGCTTATTTTTCAATAAGTTGTGTTCTCAAAAGCTAGTATTGTCATGAGTACGAAAAGGAAGATTGTGACAAAAGTTACTCCGAAGGCTGGAATTCTTTCATCACTCCTACGGAATCTTGTCGTAAATAAAATTCTCCTCAAACTGAATGGAAATGGCTCAAAAGTAGCAGCAGATACTTTTGGACTCCTTATTAGATGCAAATATCTGGAACGATAAGTGAGCTCATGCAATTGGCTTTTAACAAAGTACTTGAATGGCCCGAGGAGATCGGTCTGGGAAACAATCTTAAAAATATCGAATTGATATTTGTTACCAAACGATACAAAATTTTAAATGTTTGGGTGGCATTACTCTGGATATCTCGATAGAGGCTAAATACCTCGGCATAGTCGTGGAATCCAAGATCTCAAGGAGACGTAATATGGAGGATAGGGTGAAGAAACTTTATGCGCTTTTTATGCGTATAAAAGAGCCTTTGGAAAATGATAGGGGCTGAATCAGCATATCCTACATAAGATGCACACGGCAGTGATTTGACCAGACCATAGTAAATATCCCTCTACACTGGGAAAGAAGCAAAGGATAGCATGTCCTGCTATTACTGATGCAAGTAGATCAAATGCTTAGGCCATTCTAGAGACAACGTTTTCTTAAGTCTCATTGATCTCTACATTAAATACGTATATATCTGCAAGGTCTGCCCTTAGACTCAGAGAGTCAGGAAATTTAAGGCATTTAAGGTCGTACTGGACATGGCACAATTCTATTAAATTTGGGAGGGTAAGTTCTTGGTAGAGAAACATACTACATGACTCCTGTCAAGAGCTTTGACAAACCATTCTTAGTTGAAATCTGTTGTGTAACTCGAAACAGTACAGTTTTAGTTTTTACGGATGGCTCTAAAATAGACACTGGTACTGGATCGCGGGTATTCTCTGAAGATATTGATCTTTCGGTGTCTCTTCAACGTATTCCAGGCAGATATTTATGCAGTAACCGAAACTGCGAAAAGAACTGATGAGCTAGTCTCAGAAAACTACATTAATTTTTGTAGATAATTTGGCCACAATTAGGGACCGACATAATGTTAGAATAGTTTGGTTTACGGGGCTTGCAGGCATTTAGAGGAATGAAATGACTCTGGATGGTTCTCAGGAACCAGAATACCACAATAGCTCTGATGGCCTCCGAGTATACTCCTTATATTTCGGGCACTCCTTCTAACCTAGCCTAGCCCAACCTAAATCAGGCTAGGTTTATATATATACTAGGGTACTCACTCGATTAATATTTGCCCAATTTATCGAAGAGTTGAAGTGAAATAATGTTCGATCAAATAAAATATCTCAATTTCGAACAAAAATTTTATTGGAGTAATTTAGGTCGATTAATCGATTAACTCGTCTAAAAAATTTTGTGTAAATTTCCTTTTTTTAATGCGTTTTTACAGGTTTCTTAACAAAAACTTACAACATATTTTAAATTAAACAAATTTGTCACTTAATTCGAATGTTATTTCATACTAATAGACTGCATGATCAAAAAATGAAATAAATTATGCAGCAACATTAATATGGAGAAAGGAAACAACTTGAAATATTTTGTACAAAAATTTGGAAATATAACCATCAAAAAAAATTATTTGCAATAAAGAAGACATTTCGGGAGCAACTAGTTAACCTATTTCTCCTGCGTCAGAGATTAGTGAAATTTCATTCTGGGAGAAAAGTTCAAATGATCACTGGGAGAAATGTTCAATCGAAAAAAATATATATATGATATTATTAAAAACCATTGTAGTTTTAGAAATATCTGTGGTCAAAAGCCTTAACCGCCTAAGTCGTTTTCAAAATTTTTGGGGAGAGCTGTTTAAAGTTTCAAAAACTCGCTTCCAATTAGTCGTCAGTTTGCTTTTCTTTAAATTTTTTATAGATAATAGTCGTCTTAATAAAGTTACATACTTAAAAAATTCGTAGCGATATGTTTAGACACGAATGGAGTAAATCACACCAAAAATTATATTTTGTCCTAACTCGACTTAGGCGATTAAGGGTTGTGACCACAGATATATGTATTGACTTTGTTCGATTATTTAACGAATTATCCTTCTCTGTACTCCATGCGAAATAAAAATGTTCGGAATTATATAAGTTTTGTTGTTACAAATTAATCTTTATAACAACAATGCTATGCCAATTCCGATTATTTTTATTCTGCATTAAATACAGGAAGGGTCTGAATATTATTAAATATTTCCTGGCGTGTCCGTTATTTTTATGTTAAATTTTTTTTAATGAAAATGTTCAAGTTTGCAAGTTTCGGACAACTTTTTCGTTCCATAGCAATCGAAAATGTTTCTTTAGTTATCAACACGAATCTAAACTCAAATTTTTTTAAATCAGTTTTAGCTTTCGTGATATACCGATATTTTGAAAATGAAGGCACTTGCACGACATGTATTAGCATCACTGGAGAAAAAAGAAAAGCCAAAATTCGATAAGAAAATTATTTTTAAGCCTAGTGAACATTGTTTCGAAAGTCGCCCATTAGTTTTGAGAGCATTTTTTGCATCAAGTCTCCATTTTTTGGATAGTGACACCACAAATATTTCCACTGTAAACAATACAGGTATTGTAATGTGCATACAATAAAAATTCAAAATAGAAACGGGTTTATGTGAAAAATATTCAGTTGAACACATAGCACACCATAAAAACATATTAAAGGAATTCACAAGGTAGTCCTAAGTGTTCTAACTGTTACACAATAGTTGTATGTTTGCTCTGGATATTCTCAATAAAGAATATAATGTGACACTACAACTTATTTAGATATGTTTTTATGGTGTGCTATGTGTTCAGCTGAATAATTTTCGCACAAAACCGTCGCTATTTCAAATTACAATTTTTGTATTTTTATTGCATGTACATAAATAATTTTTATTTAATATTTTGATATTTAATTTTTGAAGTTTTTTGTCTTTAGTATTTGAATATATCTCCTATTTGAAATGTTGTACTATGCTACTACCTATGACATTAGTACACCTTGTAAATTCTTTTATTATATTCACATCCCAGTACTTGTAATTATCAATGATAATTTATACTAAAATAGACAAATATCAAGAACCTCAACACAAGACATAAAGAAAAAATTAAGTAAAGTTCGACTTTGGCTCGCACACGAAGGTTTCTGTACGAATACATATGTATGCCTTTTCGTTTTTGTCATTTTTTTCATTTTAGCAATTCTTCCGTTTAGTTTTTTTATTTATTGATTTTTTTTCGTTGTTTTGGCGATTTATTTGGCTTTGGCGCTTTTTTTCATTTCGCTGATTTTTTATTTTTTGGCAGTTTTTAATTTAGTTTAATTTCATTGGCTTGGACGTTTTTTTTTGTTTAAACTTTTTTTTTTGCTTTTTGTTGATATATTTAGTTTTAGTGATTTATTTAAGTTTTTGGCGCTTTTTCAGTTTTGGTGCTTTTTTCGATTTTGCTGATTTTTTCGGTTTTTGGTGATTTTTTTAGTTTTAGCTTTTTTTGTTTTGACAATTTTCTTCGTTTTGGCGCTTTTTTCGGTTTTTTTGCGATTTTTTATAGCTTTGGCGTTTTTTTTTTGTTTTTTCGTTTTTGTAGTATTTTTTAATATTTTTTCTATTTTTTAGCTATTTTTTCGGTTTTTAGTGCTATTTTTCGTTTTGACGAATTAATTCGGCTTTTGGCGTTTTTTTAGTTTTTTGGCAATCTTTTTGTTCTTGGTGATTTTTTGCGTTAAAGTGCTTTTTTTAATTTTGGTGTTTTTTTTCCTTTAAGCGCTTTTTTTATATTATCGATTTTTAGTTTTGACATATTTTTAATTTAGGATTTTTTTAGTTTCAGCGTTTCTTAAAATTCCAAGAATTTGTTTCTTCTTCAAATAAAAATGCATATCGTGCACTTCGTGATTTTTTCGTGATTTTTTTTGGGCAAATGATATTCCAAGAGTGATTGTCGAAAAACCAATGCACCAATGACTGTTTGGTTCGGTTTATGGGCTGGTGGCATCATCGGGTCGTATTTTTTCCAAAATGAGGCCGGTCAGGCAGCTACTGTGAATAGTGTTCGCTATCGTGAGATGATAACGAACTTTTTATGGTCCGAATTGGAAGATATGGATATGGACGATATGTGGTTTCAACAGGACGGTGCCACTTGCCACACAGCTCACGAAACAATGGCTCTTTTGCGCGACAAATTCAATGGCCGTGTTTTCTCACGTGGTGGCGATGTCAATTGGGGTTATTTGAAAGAAAAGGTGTACGTCGGTAAGCCAGCAACAATTCAAGAGCTAAAGGATGAGCTAATTCGGCACATTAAAGGCATAGAACCTCAATTATGCCTCAGCGTTATCGAAAATTTGATCCATCGGATGGAGGTGTGCCGCCGAAGTCGTGGCGGCCATTTGGCCGATATTTTGTTCCATACATAATTGAACCATACAATATTATCATAATAAAAAGAAGTGACAATAATTTCCTAAATAATTTGTGTTTTATTCAAAATCAACATCGGCCCTTAAAATTTAACCACCCTTTATAATACTTTAAATAAACAAATTAAAGATAAAAAGTGTTTTACTGAGTTTATTATCCACTTTATGTATATTAAAAACAATGAGAATAGTCAGGGGTCACGTGAGACCCCATGTGTGATTTTCTTAATGCTCATAATTAAAGGTTAATAGAAACGCAACATTAAGAAAAGGCCGAAAAATTAGCAAATATATAAGTTATTTTAAAATTTTAAATATATTCGTATATTACGAACGGAATTAGCTATCTACCTGTCCGAATAGTTTGTAGAAATATATAAAAAGAACGTTTTGGAAAATACTACAACAAGTTACATTCAACAATAATAATGATAGACAAAGTGCCCGTATCTACAAGTACGTGATGTTAAAACGGTTTGTATTTCAGTTGCAGTTTATTTTATTTATTTTTTTTATTTTTTTGCTAAACAAATACATTCAAATAACTGTTGCTCTCTAAACAAAAATGGCAGAAAAAAAATACAACGAATAAATAAATAATAAAAAGCAAAAAAAAAATAACTAATCTACAATCTATTAAACCTAAAATAAAAAGGAAGATAAACTAAAATACAGGACACTCTTGATAAAGTGAGCATATTTAATTTTGCATGGAGTATAAGTTGAACTAAGCTAAAATGTTTTATAATAATACAGTAGAGTAACCCGGTAAGCATCGGTTGTAAATGGATAAATACATATCGCTCTATTATTGCGACGTAGTTAATAAAATAAAATGTTATCGAGTATATGGGCGGTGTTAGATTCTTAGTGATTTTTATTCGGTTTAGATAAATATATGTTTCTAAAATTTTTTACATATATTTATATATTTTATTTACTAAATATTATAAATACAATTACAAATTATATCATAACTTAATTTAAATGAGAATAGTAACAAAGACCTTGACTCGCTGTAGTGAAACAGACCAGAGTCTATGGTGGGAATCGAACCCACAACCTCCACACTGATACGCCAGCACACTGCCCACTAGCCTACCGAGGCACACTTTTTTACATATAAATAACCCAGTAAAAAATTATCATGTTTTTTGAAGCACTAAAGAAATAAAGCGCATTATAATTCGCTTTAAAATATGAGCTTGTTTAGAAGCTAAAATCATAGCGCTACAACAATGCAGGTTTTAAAGCGAGAAAAATAAGAAATGTACTGTGAATAAAAAAGGTATTTGCTTTTTACTTATATAAAAGCTTCGTACACAAGTTATCCAAAAAATCTGATTTTATAGTGCTGATCAAATGCAGATTTTTAAGCGAGAAAGAAGAGTAAGTTTATTTGAGTATCTTGGTGCCGTTTTGCAATAGTGTTTTTTGCCTAGTGGTTGGTACGTTGGACTTCAAACCTGAGGGATCTTAGTTCGATACTAGTTGAAGTTAAAATAACAAATAATATAAATTCAAAATGCTCGAGCCATTTTTTCATTTATTTTCAGTTTTAGTGCTGAAAATGTTGATGATTTCGATAAGAGCAGCAACCCATTCGGAAATTTTTTTCTAAAAACAATGTAACTTCTTAATTCAATCAAATGTTGTTCAGCTCTAATGAACTAAATGGACTAACAATTGCGTGCGCAAGAATTTTTTAGGTAAAAAATCTTGTATGCTTGAATTAGTTCAATGTAAACAACTGTTATCAACGTAAGCTTTTTTCTGCACACACGCTTAGTGTCCTTTGCAAATTGTTTTTTTAATTATTTCTCTAGGATCTTACCCATAGAAAATTTTAGCCTGACATTTTTAGACAAACTTCTTACAACATACGTTTACATGACTGCAAAAAAAAGTTTGATAAAAATCACAGAGTCCGTAGTATTAAAAATAAAGTGTTTCGGCTCTCCTGAAAAAGTTGGTTTTTAAACATACGCGTTTATTCAAGAAAACCACAGAAAGGTCCTTTAAAAACTCGATTTCTTAAAAAGCTTGGCAGTATTTTTTTAAACTATAAAGGAATTATAAATATTTGTATGACTTAAATAAATTTTTACTTGCTTTTCTACTAATTATCTGCACATTTTTAATATGGATTCTTAGGAGGCAATGATAATGTAGTTCCTTAAAAATTACTTTCAATTTTTTATGCTGGGTACACTGTAATTTTGTATAATAACAAAATTACCCTACTTGAGTTTTGTTAATTTAAACTTGAACACAATTTCGATATGCGTATCGGTATCGGAATCGGTATCACTGGTATTTCTTTTTGAGTATCGGTATCGGATCGGCAAAAAGGCGTATCGGTACATCCCTAGTTCTTACAAAATTACAGCTCAAGAGATTAACAATATTTAAAATTGATATAAATATGATTTAAGATACAACTAATTGAATTTGAATTCATTGCAAAATCAACAAAAAAAATATCGTTATTTTAGGTCCAAATTTACAGTCATTAGTTACTTATTTGTAGGGTTTTTTTTATTCCCGGACTTTTTTGTTTTCCGGGAGAGCGGGAAATAAAAAATAAATTCCGGGGTACCGGGAATTCCCAGGAATTTAGCAACGTAATAAAATATTAACCAAAAATTTTAATTTCCAAAACCCATTGATGTTTATATGAACAAACTGAATCATTGAATTCTTCTTTATTTTAAACTGATCTTTATTTTATAAGTATTTCACAAACAAAACAGTTTCTAAGGAAAAGAGATAAAAAAGCAAAAAAACTTAACAAAACAAAAAAAAAAGCAAAAAGATTTAAAGTAAATTAGGTAAAAAGAACAATATTTTTATCGACATTTTAAGGAAACTTCGTATTTAAAAGCTATTTTAGACCGAGCAGAAAGAGAGCATACAAATCATTAGAAAATCACTGATGAACTGAAATCAAAGTAGTTTTATTTCTGGTCATTCATCAATTATTTTAACACCTGGTTATCAGAAGCCGGAAGTGATCCAAAGAGTGATTAAAAAGTTATCTAGGCTAAATGTTGCAGTCTTAGGATATTAAATTCAGTCCTTTCAGAGTTTGATGCAAATGGTGTTGCGAAAGTGCAAATGCAAAAATATTGTAGCTTTTTTATGAAATTTAATGTCTTTTGTTGTTGGATTTAATAAAATAGCTACTATATTTTGCATTTGCACTTTCGCAAGACCATTCGCATGAAATACTGGATTCCACTAATCTGTTAATTATTTCATCTCACAGTCATTTTCTTATTCAAGCACCACAATTTTCTGTTGTTAAGAAAGTACTTTCGCCCTCACAGAAGTTGCCCAGATAGTAAGGAGGCTGTTGTATAAATTATCAATATTTTTCGTACTTTTTCCGCTGTCTCCAAATAATTTCTGCTGCTTTGTTAATAGCAACGTTTAACGTTTGCTCGAAAGTCCTATCTTGCATCACCGTCATCTGAACTAATATCTGTTTCCCCATTTTCTTTGTCATTAATTAAATGCATCAAAAAACGTGCATACATTTTTTCTTAATATTTAATTACCGTGAATTTTGATGCATATTGAAAATATTGTAGTTGTACAGGTTGCCAGTTTAAAGATTTAAAAACCAGTCCACTTGGGTCCTTATAGGTCCCGTTGTGTTAAAAACAAAAGTATATGTTCTGCCAAAGCAAGAACAAAATATTGCAGTTGCTTTTGCTAAAATAAGTTGGTTCCTTTAAATAATTATTTAAAGAGACAACATTTGTTCTCTTCGTTCTTCAATCCAAAATAATTTAATATGCAGCTATTTTGACTTAGCTGCACAGTAAATTTTTCACGATTTTTGTGCAGATAAATCAAAAATGCTGTTAGGTTAAATGTACTTATCTGCCTTAATGTGCAAGTAAGCACAATTATTAAGTGCGTGCAGCTATCGTAATCATAAATCATATCAGTATCATAAACTAGCTCTCTATTTCGGAAATAGTCCTGTATAATTGTCAGTAGATATCCTGGGATGTCTAAACTGACTAAGGCATCAACAATATGCCCACAAGTTTGCCATGTTGAAGGCATTCTTTACGTCTAGCGTTACAACTACACAATACTCTTTTGCTCCATTTCTCCACCTCTTCCCTTGGATAGCTTGAGCAGCAGTTTCTACTACAACTTTGATAGCATCTACTGTTGACCTTGCTTTCCTGAAGCCAAATTGGTTATCTGATGAACCGCGATTAGCTTCAACACAACCTTCCAATCTTCTACAGATTATACTTTCTAGCAATTTCCCACTTGTATCTATCATACACAGCGGCCTATAAGAGGAAGGGTCGTCTAGCGGCTTATTATCCTTAGATAGCAATACTAACTTTTGTCTCTTCCACATTGTTGGAAAAATGCCCTGGCTCAAGCATGCGCTTATTACTTTCAATAAATAGTCAGGATGGAGTATAACAGCTTCTTTTAGTATTATATTCGGAATGCAATCTAAACTTGGTGCCTTCTTGTCTTTAAATTTTGAGACAGCACCTTCTATCTCGGCAATCGTAACCGGAGGAATGTCGAAAAATTCAGCCGGGTGGCTGTGTTGCCATGTCGGAGTTTCCTGTTGGGGAAAGAGATGAGCTACAATTCCCTTGAGGATAGGGTCTTCTCTTGGCGGCGATGGACCAAGATATTTAAGTTTCTTGGTTACCAACTTATATGCAAAGCCCCAAGGATTACTATCTACTTCATCACAAACATTAAGAAAACACCTACGCTTGCTCCTACGAATTGCAATCTTCAACGCTTTCCTTTATTCCTTATATATTTGATGGTGTACACTATTCTCTAAACTACCTCTCGTTCGTGTATACTGCCTTCGGGCACTTATACACTCCGATCGCAAGCTAGCAACTTCATCATTCCACCAGTACACCGGGGGCTTATTTGGTGACCTTTTACGCTTTATCATAGCTACGTTACAGGCATTAGTGATATGACTTACTAATTGCAGTGCCATATCTTCAGCTGAACCACTCAGTTCCATGTTCTCCATACAAGCTGCGAAGATATCCTTATCAAAGGTATTTACCTTCCATCCTGTCAAGCCTCGTGCTTGTGCAGTCACATCTGTTCATCTTGTACCACTATGATTATAGCGCTATGATCGCTATGAGTATAGATGTCGGATATTCTCAAGTTCACTTGGCTTGTGATGCTGCTACTGACAAATGTAATATCAATTACCGATCGAGCATCACCCCTTCTGAAAGTTTGTTCAACTCCATTATTAATGAGTACAACACCCAATACAGAAAAGGCTTCCAAAAAGCTTCCAAAAGGCTTCCAAAAGGCTTCCAAAAGGCTACCTCTTGTGTTTGTCGAGGGCAGCCCCATTCAACAGCCCACGCATTGAAGTCACCTGCTATTATGACAGGATTTCTTGTAGCTGCATCTGTTACTATATTGTCAACTATTACTCAAAAGTCCTTTATAGAATACCTAGGGGGAATATAGCAACTGTATAGTGTGATGCCAGAGACAGTGGCTTGGGCATATCCACATTGTGATATTATTTTATCTCGTATTGTTAGCGTGCTGGTGTTCCTTATCGCCGATGTGTCCGTAGTGATTTTTTATATGAAAATAATTTAAAACTGCCAAAAAATATTTTAAAGATACAGGTATACAAGATGCACTAAAAATATCAATTTTAAAGAATAACCACAGAGAACAAATATTTTGTGCAGTTAAGTCAAATGCAGCTAAGATTGAATTTTTGTATGAAAATTGTGTTAAATTACCAAAAATTAAAGGCATATATCCTAAAAGTGGGGGTATAAATATCATTTCATGATGAACGATAACAATTTAATGAGAAAAGAAGGATTTTTGAGTGCCTAAATAGTACTTTTTTAAGTATATAAATAGATTTTTATTCCCGGGAATTCCCGGGAAAAGCCCATATTTATTTGTAAACTAAAATGACTAATACAGGCAAAGCTCAGTATAACGAATTGCTATATTTTAAGATTTGGAAAAAGTATAGCATATACTTTTTGTATTTATTAAGAGTCAAAACGGTTGCCTGGTGCGAATGAGTAATATAAACTAGCGCATTTTTACATACATAAATCACATATATATTATGAAAAAATGGTACAATACAAAAATAAAAATGAATTTAAATTGAAGTTGAAATTAACAAAACTCAAGTTTAAGAGATTAATAATATTTACAATTGATATAAATATGATTTAAAAAACAACTAGTTGAATTTGAATTCATTGCAAAATTAAAAAAAAAATCTTTATCTTACGCGGCCCGTCCCACCCACTTGCAATATAATTGTGCAATTTTTTCATATTGTACACGAATACCGCAAATGTGTAGGTCATATTCGAAGGTGGCACAATATATTGCGAAAAATCAAAAGACTTTTGATTTTTATTGTACAATCACGAAAATTGTGATATATGGTGGCATCATTGTTCAGTATTATATTTACTTTTTCACTACCAGGAAAATTAGGCAACACTTTCTTTGAAAGTGTTGTGCCATTTATTGCATAGTATAGGTCAAAACGACAATAATATGTAAAATAACATATGCAATAATATTGCATAATGGATGGGTCGCTTTAGGTCCAAATTATCAGTCATAACTTAGTTATTTGTAAACTAAAATGACAACATTAAAATCTAAATTTTTAAGTTTGCACAAACAGGTTATTTCGTTGGTTTAGTCAGGCCAGGTTCGCTTTATGACTATAAAATGTTCGCAGAATATAATATAAAGTTCTTTAGATATGGTTTAAATTTCCCGTAATACAAAATAAACAGTGCTAGCAACGTTAAAAAATCTTTATAGTTTAAAGCCACATGTATATTAGTAAAATTGTGTATTTTCCCTTTTTTCTAATTTAACTTAAAAATGAAATACTTTATCGCGGACTCCAGGACATGAAAAAAGTCTTGTATTCTATTTCGCGATAAAAATTAGTTAACTAACTCATGTTTCCTTGTAAAAAGCGTCCACCGTCATAAGTGGTAAAAGTGAACAAGAACGCTGATGGGATGGTGTAGTGACCTGTCGAAATCAGCAGTACTGATCCGTTCGCTCATCTGATTTGAATATCCCAAAGCTCCACTCTTAATAAAAATAATTTGAATTTCCATTAATTCAAATATTGAACTAAAAAGCAGAAATAATAAAATTTTCAGATTTTTATTGGATTCAGTAATTTGTTTTGTTTAGATTTTGTAGTTTTAGACAAATTATTTTACAGATTTAGACAATTTGTTTACCGAAAAACTCTGTTTTTTTCAATGGTGTTGTTGAGAGATTTATGTCTGCACTTGCAAATTTGTTTGTAGGTCCGTTTCTAGACAAAATATTTACTAATTCGTTGAAATTCTTTACAGAAAATAAAATCTAGTTCTTTCTGTTTACATTATAGTCTGCTTTATCGCTGCTGAAGAAAAGTTTTTAGCTACTTTTTAGAAGAAGGAGAAGACTCGTACAACGAATAGTTAGATGGTTAAAATACTCCAATTATATTTACCGTGTTGTTTTTATAAAACTGCTAAGCACACCCAAGGAACTAGGGAAAAATTAACATCAACTTAATTTTTCAACGTACACAGCAGAACAGAGTAGCGCCACTTTCGCCACTTACGTTGAAAAAATTAAGTTGATGCTAATTTTTCCCTTGTTCCTTGGAATATTAATCATGCCCAATTCTTTCTGAATATAACGTTACGAGCCTTACCCTAATAATAAATTTGGATTCATAAAGCAAATACGTTTGAAATAATCATATTAATAAACAATTTTCTACTGGACTGAGCTTTTCACATGTTTGCAGGTTATACTTAAGTATAAAATCAAACCAAAATAGTTTGTCTTGAGTAGAACAAAAAATCAGAAAAATGGGAATGAAGAAAAATAAACCGATGGCAACGCTGGTAAAGTGCACTTTAATATCAACTTGAGAGTGATTTGATTCTCGTATTCAATTTTCACGAAAAAGTTGTATATATAAGAATTAAAATCACATTCAACAGAGCCACCTGACAAGTGGTGATAAGCAAACACACGTGAGCACTGACGATGGAAGTGTAGCGGCTTCCGAAAGTGGCGCTTCTCTGTTCTGCTGTGTACGTTGAAAAATTAAGTTGATATTAATTTTTCCCATGTTCCTTGGAATATTAATCATGCCCAATTTTTTCTGAATATAACGTTACGAACCTTAGACTAATAATCAAATTGGATTTACAAAGCAAATACGTTCGAAATAATCATATTAATAAGCTAAGCACACGTTTTATCTTAATCGCAAGGATTACAAGATTTTCTATGCCGAATCAGTGTTGCTATATGCAAAGAAGGGATTTTTAATAACCTTTAAAATTAATTCCAGATGTAAACTTTCAAAACGCCTATATACATACCTATTTTGGCATCCTCTACCAGAATCAGTCATTAGAATCTTAATATTTTAAAAAACAAAAATTGATTTTGATTGAAAGAAAATCTGATAAGTCCACATTAAATGTTGAAAATCATAAAAATCTAGTATTTTAAATTCTAAAAGAGCGCATAAGCCTGCAAAAGCTTTTACTATGAATTCTACTATTGCTACCATTGAAACAAGATGAACTAGAGAAGAAAACAAAGTTTACAAAAAATAAAAAATAAAGTTTTATGATTTTTTGTCCATTCTGAAAATTTTTTTTAAAAAAAACTTACCAAGTTTGCTGACTAAGAGCCAAAATAACAGTCATTAATTTACTAATGACAACAATTTAACCAAAGGGATTTTTTATTCACAGTTATTTGTTAACCAATAGTTAAATAGTCAAATACCATTGGTTAACTATTAGTAAGATGCTTTGGAAATTATTATTTGCACTTGTTAAATAATAATAGAATTTTTAGGCATATATATAGGAGCGAAAAATAATATTTTCTCCATTCGCTTGGTGTACTTAAACCTGTGTAAAGTGCCGCCTTAAGATGTAAAGGATTATTTATGTTTTTATTTGTTTATGTTAGAACTTGGGTTACCATTCTTTAGACATATACAATTTCTTTGTTAAACAATACACTGTGAATATGAAGTATATCCAAATCCCGGTATAAAGAACGATATAATATCGTTGTATCGAAAAATTCGTTATATCCCGAAGGATTTTAAGCTTATACTTTTAACATTTTCACTTATGTGTTTAATTAAAATTCGAAAAAATATCAGAATTTTAAATAATTTCATACCTATGCAAATATTTTCGATTGTCTCCTTTATAGAAAACATGTTGGTCCAAAGTAGAATATAAAATTTTGCCCAACGAACTCGTTTAAAATATTTTGAAGCAATGTTTAAAATTGGGATTGCATCATATAGATGCAGACTTCTTACTAAAGAACTCAATAACATCAATTGCTTATCGTCAATATTTGACCATCTTCTTTATCTTTTTACTAATTGTTTTTCGCCAGTATATTTAATAAAGCTTGCAAGGTAAGAGTATTCGCTTATAAAATTGATGGCTCTATAAAAAGTTTCATAGAGGAAATAACACGATCTAAAATTGTTCAGCATCGTTCTTTGTTACGAAAACCGTAGGGTTTTCTACCTTTCTAAAAAGATTTATTTTTTTTGTTTCCCATGCATTTCAGCAAAATAATATAATCAGTCGGCTTGCGATGTCTTTCTTCTTTGACAGAAATTTATCCCTTGGTAGATAAATTCAATATACATATAGTTTTTGCTAAATATTTCCAAATTCCATATATTAGACATGATTCAAAGGAGCTTATTCTCTTCAAAAATTCATTAAAATCTGATCACTCTAATGACTGCAAATTTTGACCTAAGATAATGATATATCTTATTTTTTCTTAATTTTGCAATGAACTCAAATTCAATTGGTTGTTTCTTAAATCAATTTTAAATACATATTATTAGTCTCTTAAACTGTAATTTTGTATACATAATAAGAAAATTAGTCCACTTGAGCTTTGTTAATTTCAACTTGAATTTAAATTGAAAAGGCTTTTCGTTACATCCCTAGTTAGAACCTTGTTATATTTTGGGTAGTACCAATATTCATAAACCTGAAAATATGCTATAAATTTTTCATAAATGATTGTGTATGTATTATATATGTAAAAATGTGTTACTTTATATTACTCATTCGCACTAGGCAACCATTTTCTCTCTGATGAAGTACAAAAAGTATGCTATACTTTTTTGCAAATCTTTACGTATAAAGAATATTTCAAGTAATCAGAATATTGCTCATACGACTCTGGACTTGGCATACGTATGTGCTTTATTCTCATTTCAAACGCTTTTTTCGTGTCCGTGAAATATTTCGTAAAATAAACGCGTTAAATAAATGTACATAAGTGTTTTTGTGTAAGCCTGTACATTATGTGTTAAAACGAAAGAAGAACATACCGTCTACATTCTCTTTATACAAACTGACGTGTCCGTAATGCATGTTGATGATGTTCCACATATAGAATATAAGAATTTGTTTTCAAAACGAGATTAAATTTATAACGGTTTTACAATATTTGCATTTGGTTCTCTATAGCGGCCCACCGACTTGCAATATAATAGTGAAATCTTTCGTAATATAAAATAATATCGCCATTGTGTATGCCATATACGAAGGTGGCAAAAATCTAAAGGACTTTTATTTGTTTATTAATATGATTATTTCGAACGTATTTGCTTTGTGAATCCAAATTGATTATTAGGCTAAGGTTCGTAACGTTAAAGAATTGGGCATGATTAATATTCCAAGGAACAAGGGAAAAATTAACATAAACTTAATTTTTCAACGTACACAGCAGAACAGAGTAGTAATTTGTATTGTGCAATAAAGAAAATCGTACAATGTGGTGGCAACATTGTTCAGTATTATATATACTTTTTCACTGTCAGGGAAATTGGGCAATATTTTCTTTGAAGCTATTGTGCCATTTATGGCATAGTATAAGGCAAAACGACAATAATATGTACAATAACATATGCAAACATTTTGTATAATGGATGGGCAGATTTATTGCACACATCAAATTTTTGAAATATATTCGAAATTACTATTTTTTTATTTGTTGCGCAGTTTTGTATAATAAGCGTTTCATTTTTTTAGTACGGGCTAATCTAGTTTTACATAAAACTGCCAAACACATCTTATAAACTAAACGTTCCCGACTAGAAATTTTCCCAATATTCACATTGGGGCCCGATTAGGAATGCATGTGGCACACCCAAAAGGGTTATCCCATTTGTGATTTGATCGGGAACTTGTTGGGATAGTCAATCTACAAAGTAATGACTTCCCGACTAGAAATTTTCATGAGCTCCCAATTGGGAACCAACCAGGTTGTCCAATTGGTGCCCGAGTTGGGATGTAACGCAGAAACGTATATCGGACCCGATTGGGCAAACCTTATAAGTTGCC
This sequence comes from Panzeria rudis, assembly GCA_956483635.1. Classification (NCBI taxonomy): domain Eukaryota; kingdom Metazoa; phylum Arthropoda; class Insecta; order Diptera; family Tachinidae; genus Panzeria; species Panzeria rudis. Next base: position 94,857,871 of record OY101450.1, on the reverse strand, counting down.
GACGGGGAAATCCCGATGAGATCCTTATTTGGATGCAAGAGGATTGCCTAATTGAGTAAAGATGAACGATATCTCATTTGATTTATTTGATTGTATTTATTATGTTATATTATTAATTAAAAAATTTCTATAAATTACATTTAAACAACAATGTAGATATGCGCATACATATACAAATACTTATGACAGACATTGCAATAAAAAATAAATAGAAACTAGTGTAGTTACATATAAAGATACATATGCATATAAACATTATATGTGATTTTTAAATATAAAATATGTATGTACGTGATTTGAGGTCTCGGTAATGCGCAATTTCAAGCTCCATGTATTTGAATCTGAAAATAGAAAAAATTTTTATAATACTGCCATTAATATGCTCAAACGAGAGACATTTTTGTGTAAATTAAAAATAAAAAAGGTAAAAAACACGAAGCTAAAACGCAAACTTCGAAGCTAAACGAAAAAATAAAAGGCTAAATCTAGCATCGATAAAGCTAAACTGGAAACGCTGATAAGTATATAAATATTCTGTAAGAATACATACATAGTAATAAATTTTCAAGTTCGGTCAAGAAAGATCAAGCGAAAAATAAGAAAATGAACGAAATAATGCAAAAACTAAAACCTTTGTTCACAAAAACTGGAAGCTATGAACAATTTTTTGTGAGATTTGTATTAAAGCATTGTAAATTTGGTAAATACCGCAAATACACATATCGATGGCTTAATATAAAAAAGGCGTATGTAACTCGAATTTTCGTTATATTACAGGAGAAGTAAACAACTGAATAAAAACTAGAACACTTTAATACAGAAACTAATTTTTAAGTGACCTTAAAATCGTTATTTTCAACAGTAGCTTACTTAGTTCTTTAAAGGGGGTGTATTTAGATGTTGGCTACTAGAAAACGTTAAAAACACGATTTCGGAAATAATCAAGATACGTCTTTATTATATTAAGCCATCGACATAAACCATATACATATGCACATAATATATTAATATTTCATATGTAGTATCTATGTTTGACAGATTTAGAGTAATGTTTTGTTGCAGAAATGGGCTTACCTATTTAAAGATTCTTGTATTTACAACTTATCATTTTACCTGCAGCTCTCATCCGGCCTTCCAAGTCAGTTATCATTCGATTTATTTATTTTGATGATTTCCATTCATTAGGAATAATGTACATAGTATTCTTAAGTTTTTAGCTGCAATGAAAGATTAACTTTTGATTAATGCCACATAAATAGATGCATACATATATAAATACATACCTATGTGCATATATGCATGTATGCATGTACATTGTACATTAATAAATACATACCAACGTATCCTTTTTTTTTTGAAAAAAATATTTCAATTCAATAAATATTTGAAATATTTTTTTTCGATTTCTTTACAATTAATTTCACAGTTTTGAAGTTTTTATATTTCGAAGGTTGCTTATAAGCTAAAATTTATTATTTTTGAAAAAATAGATAGATAGATGTTCCCAACAAGTTCCCAGTAGGTTGCCACTGGGGAACAACGGATGGTATATCGCTAATTTGTAGATGGGCTATCCCAACAACTTCCCGACCAGATCCAGAATGGGAAAAACCTTTTTGGTTTGCCCCATTCATTCCCAAGTGGGCCCCAATATGTGTATTGGGACAATTTCTAGTCGGGTTAACATAAGTTCTTCCCAAGTGGGAAACTATTGGGAACTTTTTGGGAAAATCTAACACAGATTTTTAATTGTATATTTGCTCATCTTCTACAGAGGTGATTGTTACATACTCTGGCCCCTTGGATAGCTTCAGCAATTTCAATGTAATATTAGAGTTCGATATTTCCCGATTTGACCAAAATTTTTCAGGATTTTAATATTTCTCCACAGGAAACCAATCGGGTCCCAAATACGTTTCTGCGTTACATCGGCATTGGGATCCCAGTTAGATCCCAAATGTGCTTGCATGAAAATTTCTAGTCAGGTAAGACACAATTTCCAATGTCGAGTCACAATAACTATGAACTTTGCATGTGTTTGTCTTTTTTTTAGACTTAGCATATTTGCTTACTATTGCATAACATTAAGAAAAAATATCGTAGCGGTACTTATATTTTTTGTGAATTATGTATGTATTTTGAGTTACAATAGCATACTGCATTAAAATCCCAATTTTCAAGTTTGCACAAGCAAGTAATTTCGTTGGCCAACGAAATTACATGTATAAACAAACTCAAAAAAATGTAAGAAGTATCTTCGTACCGACCGTAAAATATAGCCGATAGCGATATATCGGCAAATCTGAAGTATTGCCGATACATCGGTATCTGTATCGGTTATCCCTAGTTCTACCTACCGATTCTAGGGGGATAACTAAATATGTTCGTGTATCGGAGGGTGGCATGAAATAAACCCCAAAAGCGAAAATGAAACAAAGCCCCAAAAAATTTACAAAGGGCAACCACAATGACTTTTGGGGTGTTATTTTTTGAGGGCTTATTTTATATTAAATAGCAGCCTGAAAATTAATAATGAAATAAGACCCCAAAAATATGTTCATGTTTATGAAAAAATTGTAAAGATCCCAAATTTCACAGTAATCATTTATTTGTTTCATCATTTTAAGGCGGAACAAAATAAGGCCCAACTAAAAAGGATCAATGAATGAAAGTATTAATTAACCTAAAATAACGAATAGTTTTGATATCCTTTGTATAGTAGACCGTCGGCCGATATGTCAAATAACGGCTTCGCTTATTAATGACTTTATGCATAGCCATCTGGATTATCTCTTTTGTATATGTCTAATAGCAGCTTATTTATTAACTCAATGAAAAAATGTCGATTTGATTCACAATTAAGTGAGCGAAATTCATTACTTTATTGACGGAAATTGCGATTTGAATACAACACACATACACAATTATCATCTGCATAAGTGCACTTGAAATGCCTTTCAAATCACACGATTTGATTTACTATTTACAAAACTAATGTATCACATAATACAACCAAAGGAATGATCTACAAATCAAATGCATGTGAGTAACAAGTCAAATTTTTGTATCAGCTTTTGGAAGCCCAGCGACTTTCGGGGATTTTTGGGAGATTTTTTTCCAAGTTTTTGGGTATTCATGAAACTTCTGTGAATTTGGGGATATTTTTTCCCAGTTTATGGGAATCCGGGGAACTTTTGAGATTTAAGGAAGATTTTGTCTTTACTTTTGGGAGTTCTTAGACCTGGTTTGTGCCTTGGCTAAGGGTGCTGTCCTTTCTAAGTGAACACTAGATATCTCGGATAAATTCTTGAGAAGTGTCACCTAAGTATCTTTCAGGCAATATTTAAAAGAGTATTATTTTTGTAAAAAAACATGTCTGCTATTAAACACTGCTGCTTGAGTTTATTTTTAAGAATGTTTTCTTATTATTAATCTTAAAACAGCATTTATTTTGGCTTCCATACTATCCAAAGAAATGGCAAGTATGATTTATTAATTTGTATCAAATTATTTTGATGATTGGGCATATTCAGACGAGAACAATTTTTAAGCCGCTCAATTTTTATTCTTTCCAAAACACACGAGACTAATTTATCGGGTATAAAATGTATACGCACACACAGCTTTGTGTGTGTATTACTGTCGTTTGGATATATTTGTTTTAGCAAAGTATGCATTTATTGGTTTTGTGCTAGTAATGCGGGGCTGTAGCTGGTTGAAAAATTATGCCAACCAAAAGCCATTCGACTACAAGCTGCCATATTACGTCAGCATAATTATGCCCGTCTTAATATGCCCATTTACAAATACTTCATTGTTTTTATAGCTGTGATTTTTCATTTGAGAGAAACAATTCATGTAATAATTTGAATCTCACGAACCAAGATATGATTTGATTCTCTAAAAACTGTTTTTTTGTGTTTTTTTTGCTTTGTATTTTAGCCTCCGTATATGTGTCTCTATTTTTTGTAGGCAAACGCACACAAACACATACATATATTGATGCTGAATATTGACCTGTCTGGCATTCGTTTAACATTAATCAAAATCGGTTGGATAGTTTCCGAGAAGCAAAAATTGTCCCCCAAAGCCCCTTGATCCTAATTTAAAAAATTTAACCTATGTACCCTCTTAGACGCAGAACCCTATATAGACCATCTGCACCCGTCGTGGTCCATGTTTAAAAGCAAATATACATATATCCTGTGTATCTTTGTTGACGGAGATGTATTGTTTTTAAAATTGCATTAAAAACGATTGTTTAGTTTCGTAAAGGCGGAAATTGCCCCACCTCACTCTTGATCATAGTTTTGATCACATATATAGCCTATGTGTCATTCTAGACGCAGATCTATTAATGTTGCATCAAAACTTTTCGGTCGATTTCGTAGAGGCAAAAATTGCCCCTCTGCCTCCATACTGGCTTTAGTTTTGAAAATATATAAAGCACTTGTGTTTTTTATACGCAGATGTATCTATGGTTTAAATTTCATCAAAACCACTTAAAGAGTTTCAGAGAGGCACAAATTGCCCCTCTGCCCCTATAGTGTTTTAGTTTTGAAAAAAATATAAAACGCTTGCGTTATTTTGTACTCAGATGTATCTATGTTTTAAATTTCATCAAAAGTGGTTAAATAGTTTCGGAGAAGCAGGAAGTGCTCCTCTCCCCTCCACTATTGATAATCGTTTTGAAAAAATATAAAGCCTTTGTGTTTTTTTTTGTATGCAGATCTATCTATGTTTTAAATTTCATCAAAATCTGTTAAATAGCTCCGAAGTGGCAGAAATCGCCCCTCTGGCCGCCTATTGGTCCTAGTTTTTAAATATATAAAGCCTTTGTTTTTTTTAGACGTACCTGCTTCAAATTTCATCAAAATCGGTTCGGCCTTTTAGTCGACAAAGCGTAACAAACGAACAAAGATACTTTCGCATTCCGACGGGGCCGGTCGGGCGGACAGACTCTCTGGAGGGCAGACAGAAGGACTGGAGGGCGAACAGCGTACTCAAGTTAATAGCGTTTTTTCCTTTTGAGTACGGAATTATTTTCGACCCTGTCCTAAGCACTTTAACCTAACCCTATATCCGTTTAGAGGTTCCATTCTACATTTTGTTGAAAGAATTTTAAAAATCGGATCGGTGGTTCCGGAGATTACCTCTTACAAACATATAAACATACAAACATACAACCATACAAGCTTTTCCTCTTTATAATATTATTATAGATGTGAAGTTTATTTAACAGTCTAAATAAAGAATATTGCAAACATACCATAAACAATATAGAAACATTCCTAGAGGGAAAATAACCTGTCAAAAAACAGTTCGCGTGACTGAGTGATTTAATTCTCGTATTCAATTTTACTAAAAAAGTCGTATATATAAGAATTAAAATCACATTCAACAGAGCCACCTGACAAGTGGTGATAGCAAATACACGTGAGCACTGACGATGGAAGTGTAGCGGCTTTCGAAAGTGGCGCTACTCTGTTCTGCTGTGTACGTTGAAAAATTAAGTTGATGGTAATTTTTCCCTTGTTCCTTGGAATATTAATCATGCCCAATTCTTTCTGAATATAACGTTACGAACCTTAGCCTAATAATCAATTTGGATTCACAAAGCAAATACGTTCGAAATAATCACATTAATAAGAAATGTTTTATTATTCGTTCAATTTAATTTTATAATTAAATCATTTTTATTGAGAAAGAATTTTTCAAGGCATGTTATATTTGAAAAAGAATACAGAGCAATTTTTCCACCCATACATAAGCCAAGAAATTGGTCTTTCTTCTTTTTCAATTACTAGTGCTTTGAAATATCATTTCTCAATAAAAATTATTTAATTGTAAAATTAAATTGAACGAAATTAAGCCTGAATAATAAAAAATTCGCCGGCTTTTTTTCGACTCTAAGTCTAGTTGTAAGAAGTCAAGAGCTACATATTGTTCTCGCAAACAATAATGAGTACTGTCAATAAAAATACATTTGAAGAATTTATGAGTGATTACCATGAAAAACATTGTTTCAAATAGTTTTGGTTATACATTGACTAAAAATTTATGAAATATTTGTTCATAAAATTTTTAAAGTTATTTCTTTTTATCTGTCGAAAATGTAATTTCAGCTTGACTAATTACATATGAGCTTGTAACTTGACAGCATCTAAAATATCTTTACAATCAAACTCATTGAAGCCCGTCTGGCAAACCTAGTTGTTGTCCAACTGGTTTGGTAAAGAAAGTAACAATAATAAGACATTTGCTTCTATGTTTTGATGTTGGAGAATTTAAGGAATGACATAGGAACAAAAGGGAAGTGGGACCAATAAATTAAACAGGCTCATTGATGGTTTTTTGTTTTTATATTTGACCGCTTTTTTATGGATCCATACACCAAAAGTGAAAAGGCCCTATTGTTTGCGCTACGCTGTGCGCCTATTTGTCTGACACTGGCTCCTTTCTGGAGATCCATACAAGGTACAGACCTGAATTTTTCACAGAATATGTCTAACTTTGGACACTACAACAACTAGCAAAAGCTCATGAAGGTTAAAATTTAAAGGGTATTCCCAGCATAAATAACCGTCTACAGGAAGCAGGTTTGTAAGGGAGACATTTCGGTACTCTCCTATACCAACCTCCTTCGGTATTACATGATTTTTGTATGGGATGTCCCTCTTGGTAGGTCTGGAGGCACGAGTTTCTTTCTGCGCATCTCAGATGCATTAACTTCATGTCATTTTTATACTTATGTATATAATTAAAAAAATGTTGCTCTTTATATCACAATTTCACCTACAGTTGGATAAATTTTTTATTTGAAATTATTTTATGTTGTTTTTATATTTATTTATGTATTAAGTGGTACAAACACAATTGGAAATTATATTACACTACAATTTAATTTTCTGCTCGCGTATTGAATTAGGAATCGATCTCACGATCTCCGCATGGTAGGCTAGATCACTAACCACTAAGCAACCGAGGCGCATTTATTTTCATACACAATTCAATGGAAGAATAAAAAATCAAATAACGAAGCAAAAATAACTCTCGCGAGAAAGGATGCACATGACAAAAACATAAATAGCCGACCACCTTCCCCGTGTGTGCGTTAAATTTCTTCGTTCGCTTACGTTATTACAACCTCGTGAGGCAGGAAGGATGCACTGTGTGCACTCTGAAGCCCTTCTATTTAATCTTACTGCATCCTTGTACCAGTTTTATTTTTTCTGGGATATAGATACTTGACATATTCAGAGTTAGTGTATTATTATGCAGCATACATCAATAAGTACTGAAATTTAAACAGTATACAATTTATAGTGTATTCTATCAGGTAATATAATTTTGGCGATTAATTTTGTCAATGAGCTGTAACTTGGAAACCGTAAGAGCAAGCTCTTAAAATGTTCCCATTTAGTGCAGTATTTTAACAGCAATAGTAACGAATGCTAAACTAAAAATTTAAGGCTACTCTATTAGGTAATGTGATTTCGTAATTATTGATTTTGTAATTATGAACTGCAATAATTGGACAATTGAAACAAACAAAATTAATAATTAAAGATTATCCCTTCAAGTAATGACAGGAACAAGCAGAAAAGTAATTCTAAAAAAAACGCTAGAATGAAAAAAATCGCAGAACAAAAAAAAAAACACGTAAACTAAAAATAATTGCCAAACAAAAAAAAAAACTAAAAATCGCCAAAAATTAAAAAGATCGAAAACAAAGAAGCACCTAAACGAAAAAAAGCTAAAACTAAAAAAGTAGACGGACTTAAAAAAAACGTTTGAATGAAAAAAAGCGCTAAAACAAAAAAAAAAAAAAAAAAGAAGCGGTTAAAATAAATCACCAACAAAACGCCATATTACAAAAAGCCAAAAAAGCGCTTAAACGAAAAAAGCACCAAAACGAGAAAAAAGTGCCATAAACAAATAAATTGCCAAAACTAAATAAATCGCAAAAAAAGAGAAAAAAAATCATTTAAATGAAAAAACCCTAAAACAATAAAAAACTCCAAGCGAGAAAAAGTCTCCAAAACAAATAAAAATCGCCAAAAAGAAAAAAGGAATTATAAATATGGTATTCGAACGGAGGTTCTTATGCGAGTCAAAATCGCACTTCACTGAATTAATTTAATTTTAGTGCAGGAAACTTACTATTAATACGTTTATACGTACGACTTATTCGCAAATAAAACTAAATTGTTGCCATATAATTGTTTTATTGCGACTTATTAACTCACGAAAACTATTCACGTTTACCGCACTATGTTCGAATAAAATGTTTGAGGCTGCCAAGCTTAGAAATGTTTGCTAATAAAAACAATAAAAAAACATTAATAGAAGAAAATAAAAAGAATTAAAATAAATAATTATTTCTTCTTTTATTTTACAAACATACAGAAGATTTCTACAGAAGTGTTAGCAAGTTTTTGTATTCATGCTATGGCGTATAAACAGTGAGTTAATATAATTGCAAATAATTTAACTTGAAAATAGTGCGCGTATAAACGTAGTACATATTAACTAATTATACATAGTTGCATTTTATATTGTGTGGCTGTTATTGCAGAGATTTTTATGACGATGAATAATTTTTCTGTGAATATTAATGAAATTATTTATGGCCAAGATACGGACGATAGTGTCGTCCGTTTGGCTATACTAGTCTTAATTAAACTTTAATATACCACTGTATAGTAAAATATTTCGTTGTGAAAAACCACGTTACAAAATTTAAATTAACAAATGTATTATTATTGTACATACATGTGTGAAATAACTGCTGGCTTAGTTCACATTATTGAGAGTGCATTGTAGGAAAGAGTATTCGTGATATAAAAATATTCTGTATTTTTTGTTCACTTCACTGTGGTTGGTAGGTTGGCGTAGAAAATTGTAATAAATCTGTGTTTTTCATTATCAACGAGATTTCAAATTACGTGCAATTTCTTTTTTTTATTTCAAGTGCTTTTTGTTGTTGTTATTTCTTGTCTCATTTTCTATATTGCGTAAAATAAAAATAGATGAGAAACTTTAATCTACTAAAGTTGACTTTAAAAGGCTTTCGGCCATTTCGTGAACGAGGAGTGTCTTGAAAAAACAACAATTTTGATATTATAGTTCTTAAAGTCGCTGTAAAATTGTATTTTTAATCCACAGCTTAATGGTTTTTTTTTATCAAATATTAATTTTGTTTTATGAAAAAGAAATTTATGGGAAGTAATGTACACCATGGTTGTCAAGACTCATCGATCATTAAGTTTACTTTTTCATGTAATAGATCTCTTTAGTAATATTTTTAATAGTGCTGTTCATCAAGTTTTACGTGTCTAACTATAATGCTGGAGCTGAATTACCGCATACGTGAAATTTTAGTTTCCTTTCAACGAAAAGAATAGGAACAAAACTTTGTTTTAAAACTAGTTTCAATTTAATATTGGTCATGACTGCATCGATATAATTTATTAAAAGAACTTCTTATAAAAACCTTCCTGACCTTAGATATTTTTCAAAATTGCATTTTCTTACTATTTTGTTATTTTCGCGTGAAACAAAAGTTTAAAACTAAAGTTAAGAATTTTTGTATGTAATGAATAAGATCCTTATTTTACAATTCCATGTTTTTTTGCATGTTCCAAGCTATTAAATACAGCAAAAAGTGGCAAAAGTAAAGTAGAGAAACTTTATTATTTTCAGAAAAATGGAAAAAAATATACTCAAAAAGAGGAGTACATTAAACCTGTTTTAGTTTTTAAAGTTTTTTTCTTTGTGTTTTCCTTCATCTTTCTTTGTTCGGTTTCAACTTTTTGTTGCCTACTTACAAGAATCAAAAAACTAAACTGTTTTATTTTCAAACTTAAACAGCAACTCTCATAATATTTCCTTTCATTTTGCGAGCACAACAAAACTATAAAAAATGAACTTTTAAAATTAAACAAATGCAAAACTTGATGTTCCTGTTGATTAAAAGTTTTTGCATCACAGAAATGAAACTGAAAATGAAAAACAAAAAAATTTGAGGCAGATAATGTTGAACAAATCACAAAATGTTTCAAAGTTTTAAGTTTTTGAAAAAAGAAGAAGGAAAATATTTTACGCACATCAAAATCTCAAATTTAATCTTGTAAATATTACCAGCACAAAGTCTTAATTAAACAAAAATAATATTTAACATTTTTTATGTAGTTTTGTTGCATTACGTTTTATAAAGCATTTTTTTTTTTCAAATTAAACGCTGATCATTTTTTATTAGATAAAACTTTAACTGCTGAGGAGATCAAGAACTCGCAATGTGAAACAAAAAGCCTTCACAGGGGAATCACAGAATCATAAAATATATTTTTTGCAAAATTTTGAGATATACGACGAAAAGGCACTGGCGTCCGAATAGACGGCGGAATAACCGTCCCCCAACATCTTGTCTTGGCGTAAATGGTCATACTTAAAACCAACAAACGGCAAGATTGGAGGCCGATTTCGCGAAACACATACTCAAGAAGATAGCAGCCCTATCACCAATCTAGGATGTTTTAGGCCAATCTCCTACTGCACCCGAATTCACAACAAACTTACTCAATCACGAATAGAAAGAATAGCAACCCGAACAAACACTTTGATGATCAACGGTTTACGTTCTTTAGCTACTGATAGACAACAATGGAGATTCTATATAAATAGCCTATGTTCCTGATGGAATACGGCAATAAATAATAATTTAAGAGCTGAGCGAATGCACAATTTTAAAACAGATTAACTGACAAATTTTTCAAGATCGACCTTGTTTTATTCTTAAGAGTCTTGTGGATGTGATTCGATATATGTGACACTGACAATGGTCTAAGTCAAAGCTGTTTTTGAAAAATTTTATAAATTTCTTAATTTTCGTTAAGAACTTTCAAATTTATCTACAAATTGTATTACATAGATGTATTTAATATAATTAATCTGGGATTTAATTGATGCCAGGAGAACAGATTTTCTAAAAATATTGATTTTTTCAGAAGCATTTTATTTACATGTATGAAAATTATGCTAATAGGTCATTTACATTGCCTCGAAATCTAGTAGATTTGATTTGAAATCTTTATCGAAATCTATATCGTTTAGAATAAGCTTTTTTGATATTTTCCAAGATTTCGTATCGAAGACAAAATCCTTACTGTAACCTAAAAAGTGCAAGCGTAGCTAATTCACTCAAAATTTTATTAAAAAAATGCTGTACAGGGTGATATAGAAAATGTAAACTACTAGATTTTGTAGTAGTTTCGTCTAAGTTTACTGACAAAGTAAAATTAATTTTGCATGGGAAATGTAATTAAACAACTAGATTTGGCTCGAAATCACGTAAGTACTGGATTTTGAGACAATACAAATACCCTAAACAGAAAAAATTATTATAGGTTTTTATATTAACACATGTGTTTGAATTTGTGTTTAAATTTTCTTATTTTTTTCTTTGCTTTTTTAATATTCCAATGCAAGATTTTGATAGAAAAAAATCTGTTTTTCTTATTAAATATTTACGAATTTTAGTGTTTAGTTTTACGAATTTTGTGATAGGTCCCATTTCCTTAACATAAATATTTGAATTTATGAATTTAGTGATAGAGTACGAATTATAGCTTTTTCTGTGTATAAGCTTAATTTTTAGTTTTTATTTCTTTACTATTTATTAAATAATTCTTCCAAAAAAACCCGACTAGAAAATACGTGTGGTAGGCACTGCCCGATATTTTATCATCATGTAGTTTTACGAGAAGTAATAGTAACCATGTAAGAATGATTCTTGGGCGGAGTCCAGGGCTCTTTTACAAAAATTTATTTGTTTTGGGCCGTCGGAAAATGAAGCAACAATATCTACCTGTAAATTTCTATTAATAGTCCTCTTTATTTCTTCAAGCTTTCTCTATACTAGTCGAGCGGATATCTTAAATGCTAAATATTTATGTAAACTATTCCTTATGTACTATTGTCAATTCTTCTCTCAGATTCTGGGTGGCACTAACTGAATCCATGTGGCAAATAAAGCTGCTACTACTAAATTATCACCGTCGGCTGACCAACAATAATAATCTTCCTCGGCTACGACAAAATCTATTCTTCAATATTATTGTAAGCATCTACTCTTCTACATAAATTCTGCCCATCAACAAAATTTCTCTCTAATATATCATAACAAGCCATTTTATTTACTCCTATGATGGTTCTGCCTAACAACTAAATACTCCTTTATTTAACCATTGCCGTCGGCTGACCAACAATAATAATTACCTTCGGCTACACCAAAATCTATTCTTCAGAATAACTACAGTCTATGTGAATTCTGTCAGCAACCAACAATAATGTCACCTCTTACGCCAGGTCTGCCTATCAACTAAATATTCCTTTCATTTAATCATTACCGTCGGCTAACAATAATAATTACTTCGGCTGCAACAAAATCTGCTCTTCAAAATAATTACCGTCCTATATAATTTCTGCCCACACTAAATATCTCTCTAACATAGCCAATATTACTAATATCTACTCTCATGCCAATTCTGCCTAACAACTAAATTCCTTTATTTAATCATTACCTTCGGCTAAACAACATCTACTCTTCGAAATAACTGCACTCTAGGTGAATGCTGTCCAGAAGCCAACAATAATATGACCTCCTATGCCAGGTCTGCCTAACAACTAAATATTCCTTTACATATTATTACCGTCGGCTGATCAACAATAATAATTACTTTCTCTATAACAAAATCTACTCTTCAAAATAACTACTTTCCTATGTAAATTCTGCCCAGCGACTAAATATTGCTTTAATATATTATTACCGTCGGCTGACCAACAATAATAATTTGGAACGATTTTCCGTCATCCCACGTCAAATTTGGTTTGAATACTCACTCAATAGAACACTGAAGATGGCACATAGCCGAAACCGGTCTGTTTACAAACCAAATTTGACGTGGGATGACGGAAAATCGTTCCAAATTCAAAAAAACCCCGTCGGAAGAAAAACACAACACTCAAGAATAATAATACCTACTATGTAAATTCTGCCTAATTGCTATTATTTCTTACCTCGACAAAACCTAAGCTAACACTGTCCCTCTATGAATATTTACTTTTCATGGTCGTGGCACCGCCCACTTTTCTAACCACAATGATATTTTGTAACGATAACTAAATGTGTATGTAAACTTTCATAAGAATCGGTTAAGTAGAAGTAGTTAAAATGCATATTTACTTTTTATGGTCGGAGCACTGCCCACTTTTCTAAACATAATATTGTATTGTAACGATAACTAAAGGTGTATGTAAAGTTTCATAAGAATCGGCTTAGTAGAAGTTGTAGAAAAATAATATCTACTTTGCATGGGCGTGGCACTGCCCACTTTCTTAAACATGATGTAGTAATCAAACAGAAACTTAATATGTGTGCGAGGTTTCATAAGAATCGGTTGAGTAGAAGTAGCTGACAATTAATGTGGATTTACTTTGCATGGGCGTGATCCTGCCCATTTTTCAACGGGACCAATCTGGAATCACAACCTTTTAAATGAAAAAAAAAACAACTTGGAAATCGCTTAATAAATGGCGGACCTTTGACGGAACATACATAAAAAAGATAAAAATACATGACGAATTGATAACCTTTCTCCATTTTTTGTAGTCGGCTAAAAACATAGCCATTCTCTTATGTTTAAAAATTTTAACGAGCATTTTTTATGAATTTTTAATTAAAAAAAAATATATAGGAAGAAAAGGCAGATATCCAATATTTTTAGGGAAAAATTCTAATACATATGAGTAATAAGATGGTACCATCTACATGCTATCAAGGATTGTGTTAGAAATCATAAAATATTTTTTTTTTGCAAATTTTGGATATATTGACGAAATACAGAACAAAGTCAAAGAAGGTCACAAACCAAAATTTTAGAATTCAAAGACAAGTATCTTTCAATATAATAAAGATAGAAACTCTATTTTCTTTATCTATTTATAAGCTTCACATAAAAATTCATCAAAATGGGATAATATTTGTAAAAGTTAAGAGGCGACAACGTTTTTCTTAACCGACCTAGTCAATTGTGATACCTTGTAGCTCAACGTATGTCATCTAGTGACATTTTAAGTCATTTATACACACTTGTGATGCTAGCATGGCAACCGATGATGAAAGTTTGAAAACTTCAGAAAACAATGTCATTTTGTTGTGACGTGTAGGTTTAAGGCTGAACTGATGTTAAATTTACCTTGTTCCTTGGACTATCGATCATGTCTTATTGTTTCTGAATATATCCTTACGAGCCTTAGCCTAAATAATCGCTTTGGACTAGGAAGATTTTCCTTACACTCTATTCAGTGATGAAACAAGCCGAGGACCAGATAACGGGCTTATTTGTCTAACGTCGCAGATCGATAAGGCTTCTATATCATGCAGCATCGGACTGCCTAGTGCAGCCACCTTCTTCTCAGAGGAGGTGATTTACATTATCTTCCTCCTCATTATGACGCCTTCTACAGAAATCATTATACGATATATTTAATCTCCTATCATGCGCACCTATAAAACAGTGTCCTGTAATTACCTACGCAAGTCTGCGTAATTGCCCGCGACGTGTCTCTTCCAGGATTGCAGATCTACTACAACCGTATTGGGGCCATATTAGCCTGGATATCAAGCAGATGACCTCTTTAGAGAATCTAGACTGCGAGATCGCAAATTGATTCTGCTGAATTTGAGCTTTACACATTCTAATGATGATAGGTGAACGTGCTTGACAGCGCCGCAGCATATTTTTTATCGGGCAGAGGTATGAGTGAGCCAATACAGCATTTTGAAGAGTGCCACCATAGTGTGGGCTATATTACTATATTGAACAGCCATTCGGAGTTCCTGCGATTTATACTCCCTATGGCTCTTCTTCATGTGTATATGGACAATGTGGCTTTAAGCTGAAAGTCCATAACATGCATTACACGCTTGTTTGCGTCATATGCGGCAGTCAAAAAGTTGAATCACTGTAGTTGTACGTATCAAGTTACAGAGCATGACGCATTGCCGCGTCCAACGCAAAAAGTAGGTCTATATTCTACTTTTGTAAGCGTCATCAGCGGCGTGCTAACAGGTTGGCTGTTTCTTATAGCCATTGATATTTCATTTTCAATGCTATCAATGATTATGTTTGCATAGTGTACTATTTTGATGTTGTAATACAGTTTAAAAATATTTGCGGTCATAAAATAACAAAAAACTTCTGCGTAAAAATTATGTTATGTAACTTGAAACGCTGAAAAGCATGGAGTGCGTAAAACGTGTGAAAGCGTTGACGCGAAAACGCGTGTTATGGACTTTCAGCTCTATCCGGCCTTGACTGAGCGTTACGCTGCCATGAGACTTCGAAGTATAGGTATAAGCCTAGATACTTCACATTGTCGGACAACATAAGTTCTGTTCCGTTTATGATTGGGAGCAGAAAAGATGGTACCTTATAGATTCCTGTGAAAAGCAAAAGGTAGTTTTTCTGAGAATTTACACTGAAGCCGCTTTCAGTAGTTTAACTGCTAATAGTTCTCAGTAAAGCTCACAGACATTGTGAGAAATTATCCGAGTATTTTTCGGATACTGCCACCTCTTTGTCATTGGCATACGCTACGTTTTTAAACAACTTGGAGTCAGTTCCATGAGCAAAGAGTTAAAGGAAGGTTCCACAGAGGAGAGATAAGTGCCTCGGTTTGCCACTTTATAGATAGTAACCTGCCCTAGAGTGGATACGATGACCATGTTGGCCTGTAAATTAAAAACTAGGATTATAACCGACTTATGGATATTAAATTTTTTTTTACAGGCATTATGATATTATCTGGTTTCACATTATTAAAGGCCCCTTGAATGAAGTGAAAAGCCACCAAAGCAAATTCCTTCTGTTCCATCGATTTCTCAATAAAACCAACAAGTGAGTGGAGCGCAATCTCAACTTATTTGCCTGTAGTGTTGGCATGCTGAGAAGTTGATAACAGGTTTGCATTTATCTTCATTCAGATATGGAATTTAATCACCCGCTCCACGATTTTAAGAAGAAAGGAGGACATCCTTATAGGTCTGAATCTTTAAGGGAGGTTTTCCGTCTTTAGGGATGAAAAAAGTTGTTGTATATGATAGCTGAAAGCAAACTGTATATATCTTCATTAGCTACGGCATACTAACTTCCTCATTTTGCTATAGATCGTACGGCTGGTATAATGCCGTCCAGAACCATTGACTCTTATGGGCCAAAACAACTTATCGTCCATATAAGCCTTTCCCAGTTTACGGGAATTTGTGGTATTATTTGGCTATTTTCGGCAACAGTCAAGCATTTCCGTGTAGGAGATGCCACCAGGGAAGTGCGAGTCAATAAACACTTCATGGACTCCTGTCCACTAGCTGTCTCATGGTTTTATAATAAAACTTATGGTGGTAGGAACGATTGATAAGATTTTTCAAAGTCGACAAGTCTCAGATGTGGGTCCCACATCCCTGCAGAAGGATTTTTTCTTTCATTTTGGATCGTTAAAAATCAAAGATTACAAATTTATATAAAACAGTTCAGTTTTATATCCATCAAATATATAAAGTCCTATAAAGGGAACAACAGGCGAGTCTGTAAACCAATATATTCTCTTTATTAAAGGGTGCACTGAATAGTTCATGCCAAATAAAATATATTCATTTTGTCAAACATAAGTTATGACTCTTACTACATTTCTACTTTCTGTACAAATTAATTTACTTATTTCTTTTATATTACTATTAAATTTCTAATCTGTTGCATGTGCTTTTATTTCGTATTTTTTCTGTTATTTAAATAAAATGCGAGTATCCACTTTGAGATCCACTTAACTAGTTTTTGCTTTTAGTATACAAAATCACTAAGTACATAATAACAATGCAAACACAACTCAACAAAAAAAACGAAAAGTTTAATGTGTCAAGAAACTATTAAGATATTTAACACAGATACCCAAATAGACAAACACACTCACACTTTGGTTTTTAATCTACTTTACTCATCTGTTAAGCTTTAACAGAATTATTTTCGTTGACAAGTTGTGTTGTTTAATGAGTCGAAGCAGAGAAAATAGTAAAAGATGTCCTAAGAGCAACATTTTATTTTAATAAAGGGTCAGTCAACAAACTTGTTTTTAAGTATATCTTATATGTATAATCATGTCCACAATTGCTGATGCTGTTGCTACTAATGGCTGCTGTTAGTTGTTGTTTATAGCAGCATCACCTCTATCAGTCATCGAGTCATTTAGTGACTAACCCTTAGAACATTTGACTCATAGTGCCAAATAAACCAATACCACATTTTGTTTGCTTTTCTAGTGTTTCATATTTACAACTGTGTATTTATCATTATCAGACACACATGACTATGTCCCCATAACCCAGCAAAGAACAGCAAACCAATTACACTGTACATTACAAAAATAACATGGTTCTAATGACAAATTCTGCTATAGGGGAAAATAGCGATGCCAACTTAACACTTTTTGCTTTAGATTTAGCGCTGTTTGATGAACCGATTATCAGATTTTTATCTATTAGCGCCTTTTTAAAAAAGCGCTAAATTGGCACTTTTATTTTCTTATTTTTAGCTCCTTTAGCGCCTTTTTTATACAACAGTGAATACTAAAAAATTTTTAAAAATCTGTGGCAAAGACTATGAAAAATGTCTTGATTTTTCAAAAGGGCTTAATATATTAAGCAAAATTTCAGTATTGAGAAAAACGTTTAAAAGATTTTTACAGCACCATATTTTTTCAATGGCTCTGGTGATGGTGTGGCGATATAATATTCTGACCCGTTTAAAATATTTATTCTAACTTATTTATATTTATTGCAAGAAGTAAAATACATTTGGAAATATACCAGTTTGATGTAGAACATTACGAAATATGCCGATTTATTGTAACGTTTCATGGATACTTCATTCTGTGATTATCACACCTGGCTGATAAGGTTATCTAAGGCACGATATTAGTAAGTAATTATAGCGAATATAGAAAATTCGTTTTTTTTATGAAACTCTACCAATTAATGATGAAACAGAACAAGTCTGCAACTTCAGGCTAGACGAGTTTTCCATACAAATTGAAAGTAATCATACGCCGTAAAAAGCAGTCATGAAATAGAATCTATTTTATTTTGAGAACGTTTTTTCTCATGCTCTCAGTTTAAGCCACTCATTCTCTCAACAGTGCTGCCGTGTTTTAATAGAATTTCATACCTTTTCCATACGAAATATAAGAACAAAACAAAATAAACAATAATATGAGAGAATTTTGAAGCTACTGTCGTCGATTTAGTTATGGGTCTGTTTATTTTTGCAGCGTTTTTGCCTGAAGTTGAAGATTTGTTCTGTTTCATTATTTAAGTGGAAATGTGCCCTTTTGTACTAAACGCTGCTTTCTTATCCACGGAAATATATTTTCTTTGCATCTATATTAGTAAAATAAGGTATATTTTCGTTTTTTTTCTATTTTAACTTAGAAATTAGTTTGAATCAGGACTCTAAAGTACCTCCATACCAAAATTCATGAAAATCCATTCAGTGGTTTTTGCGTGAAGCGTGTTCGGACAGACAGACAAAAATTCCAAAATTTGGTGTTTTGTTCACTATATCAATTACTGTTTACGTCACCATAAAAATTAAAAAAAAAGTTAATATATAGACACGCCCATTTTACAGTTTTATTATATGTATATATTAAACTCTACTGCAATTGCATCAGTTTCTAACCAACTTCTTACTTCAAAATATAAAGCATTGTAATATATTTTTTTAGGGGCTGTTCACATATTATATAACGCAATTTTCGCCGTTTTTAACAACATTAACCGATTAAACCAAAACCTGGATTAGTTAATCGAGCGATTAACCGGTTAAAGCAGAAGCCCGATTAAATGAATACCGTATTAAACATATATATAGTGTTCACCAGGGAGTCAGAATGATATTTTCATCCCAAATTCTTAAATGTTGACATACATGCCAACTATCGCTCACCTTTTGAAGCCATCTATGTAAACATTGAGAGCATCCAGTATTGACAAAAGATTCTGCGTCAAACGGAATTGACTTTTTATTTTAAATTAGATTCGTAGAGTGCATGTCGATGTTCTGTAAAAGGCTGATATATCCTCAACTGGTCAGTGATTTCATGCGGCGATTGCATTAAGCCTATCTGCTGTGAGTATAGCTAATTTTCTTGCCTAAGACTGAAAGCCAGTACATTATAGCAAAAAGTGTCTAAGTTTGCGTACATAGGATACCAGTTATCATAATTATATTATGTCAAATATGCTCTCAATGCTAGACTGTATCCACCGTAATATTCCTTCCTCTAGACCTGATGCCTCTAGTAGAGGCTACGTAATTTTTGCAAATATAGATTGCCGTTAATGGCTTTGTTGCTGCTGGCTGAAGATTAACTTTCCAGGACAATTTGCTTTGGCTAGATTGATGCCATTTAGCTTAGGTAAAGTAAAGGATGTAGTCATGTATCTTCTTGAGAAAAGTGCTAACTGAGTTTTATTTGAAGTAGCTTGTTGAGAGGTTCAGATGTTTAGAGAAGAGTACTGTTTAATAGGATACGGTTGTAGTAAGAAATTATAGTTTGGAAATTATAAAAGATAGTAATACAGAGAAAACGATTTTGATTCGTTTCACACATGCAAATAACAAATTTCTCGTATATCCTTAAATTTTATGGTAAAATATTTCCTTTTTATATTTGCCATTCATTTCGTTTCTTTTTATCCTTGTGGGAAAAAAGTTGTAGAAGAATGTTAAGTTGAGGTAAAAAGACAATAGTTTTGATAAACAGAGAAGATATATGCAAATTACTGGTCTATTTGTTTTCTGAGAAAAAAACCCATTCATTTAAATTCAATAACAAAATATGCTAGAAGGAATGTTCTATATACGAGGGTAGGTATATAAAAAAAATTAAATGTTGGTTATTCCCGACTAGAAATTATCCCAATATACATATTGGGGCCCACTTGGGAATGAATGGGGCAAACCAAAAAGGTTTACCCTATTTAGGATCTGCCCGGGAATTTGTTGGAATAGCCCGTCTACAAATTAGTTTTAACTTGAATTTAACACCAGTTCTTCCCAAGTCGAAACCTACTGGGAGCTTGTTGAGAAAATCTATCTATCTATTTTCTAACAAATAAAAAATTTTAATTTATAAGCAACCTTTGAAATATAAAAACTTCAAAAGTTTGAAATTAATTTTAAAGAAATTGAAAATTTGTTTTTTGATATTTATTGAATAAAAAGTAAAATGTTTTTTTTTTCGAAAAAAGATACGTTTGTATGTATTTATGGATGTACATACTTACACATGTGCATAAGTATGTATGTTTGCATCTATTCATGTATTTATATCGCATTATAATGATTATCAAAAATTAGTCTTTCATTGCTGCGAAATGAGAGCTAATAATATTAGATTATAAGAAATCTAATGATAACTGTCTGGGGAGACATGAAAAGAGCTGCAACTAAAATGTTGAACTTGTAAATACAAACAAGCACGATTATACAAGGTAAGCCCACCTCTGCAATAAAATATTGCTCTCAATATGTCAAACATACATATATACATATGTATATGTTTTAATTGTATATGTATAGTGCACATACCAAATTTTTTAATTTTTAGGTCTCCAAAACCAGTAATAGCTTATTAGATTCTATTATTGGGTGTCCAAAAAGCAATTGTTTAATACATTTAATATTTTTTATAAGTATTTATTTACAAGAAATGCATACAAATCCCATAAAATATTATAACTTCCAGTTTTTGTAGATCAAGGGTCTAGTTTTTGCCCTATTTCACTCATTTTTTTATTTTTCGATTGATCTTTCTTAACCGAATTCTAAAATTTATTAATACAGATTATTTTTATATTTTACAATCTAACATTACATATAATTTTTATATATGTTTGTATGTATCTATTAGTACGTTTATACGCACGACTTATTTGCAAATAAAAATGGTAGTGCGGCCAAGTATGTATTTTTATTGTAACTTACTAACTCACGAAAACCACTGCTGATTAACGCATTATTTTCAAATAAGAAGTTTGAGATGCCACCTTTACACATGTTTGTTAATAAAAAGAATAAATAGATAAATATATTAATAAATAGATAAATATTCAGTGATTAAATAAATGACAATAAAAAGTATTTGGCAGCATTTTACGTTTTTATTTGCAAATAAGCCCTGAATATAAACGTAGCATATAATAGTTTCTATTTATTGTAATATCTATCATAAGTATTTGCATATGTATACGCATAAATACATTATTGTTTTAAATGCCATTTATAGAAATTTTTAGATTAAGGATAACCACAATAAATACCATCATATAAATTAAATGAGAAATCATTCATTTTCACTCAATTGGGCAACCCAATTGCACCCAAATCGGGATATTACAGGGATTTCTAAGTGTTAAACTTATAAGGTTTGCCCCATAGGGACGTTTCTGCGTTACATCCCAAGTCGGGAACCAATTGGACAACCCAGTTAGTTCCCAATTGTGAGCTCATGAAAATTTCTAGTCGGGGTTGGGTAATGAAATTTAAACAGAATCAGTAACGTGTATTTCTCTGCTTATAGGCTTTCTCTCCATATTCAGTTTTTTAGCTTTTAATAGTTTGTATAATTTTTCTAGACTGTTATCAATGTTTGTATCATTCATTGTTCGTATCAAAACCAGCAGAAATCATAAATAAATATTTTTCTCTCGCATACCTCGTACATTTTTCTTATGGTATATTTCTAAATATTTGTTTTGGTTGTTGGTTTTTTTCTCATTTCGATTATTATTTGGAAATAACCATTACAGTTCATGCCATTGTGTCGTCCTTTCTTGTTTGTTTAATATTAACTCTAAATTTGTTTTTGTTCAAATCATTTGGGCATTTTCTTATTTTTCCATGTCATAAACTATGATTTGCCTTTTACCCCCATAAAAGAGTTTTACCACATAGATGGCCTTATGTATATTTTGTTTTATATTTCATCTTATTATTGAAGTTATTGTGTGAGAAAAAAGTTCAAACATGGAAGTGGTCAAATTTTTTGGGGGAAAAAGAAATTTAAAATATCTTGATTACATAACTTAAAATCGACTTTATTTTTTTCCAGTAAAATGCAATATATTAAGGACCCCTTTATGGAAAAAATGTCAAGTCCTTGTCATTAACATCATATACCACATCGATGGAAAATCACTAAAATGATTTTCCAAAAATATAAATGATGTATTTGCGAAGGTACCTACAAACATAAATTCATGGGGTCAATTATTGTTCTGTGAAGCGTTGAAATGAAAAGTTTTTCACATTTTCATAGTAGTTTTGATTCTCGTTTAATGAAACAATGAAAAGTAATGTCAATATTTGTTCATATGAAAAACATTGGAACGAAACAAAAGTTTTTCACAACTACACATCACTGCGATTCTTGTTTTGTTTAGCAGTGAAAATAACTGTCAGAAATTTATTTTACACAGAAAATTTCCAAGTGAAAAATAAAAATTTGGGAATAGTAAGAGCAAAATTAAAAGGGAGTATATATTCTGCTTTTTATTATATGATTATTTATTACCTAAGGGAGGACTTTGACCTTCCAAACCATAATTAATGATTTTAATAAACAATACACAAGGAACATTTTATTTCAGATAATTCTGTGGTTTTCTTGAATAAACGCGTATGTCTAAAACCCATTTTTTCAGGAGAGCCGAAATACTTTATTTGTGACACTACTGACTGTGTGATTTTTGTCAAACTTTTTTTGGATAGTCCTGTAAACATATGCGGTATGAAGTTTGTGTATAAATTTCAGGCAAAATTCCCTAATGGTAAGATCCTAGAAAATAATTTAAAAAAAAAACGATTTGCCAAGGACACTAAAAGTGTGTTTAGAAAAAAAGCTTATGTCGATAACAGTTGTTTCTATTGAAATAATTCAAGCACACAAGATTTTTTTATATGAAAAATGCTTGCGTACAAGTCACTATACGTTTCTATTAACTGAACAATAACCAGAAAATATTTGGGAAATGTGTTCAACAGTAACAACGCATGTCGCTATGTTTTTTTTTCAAGTCGATTTTAGAAAAAAAATTTTGGAATGGGTCCATGTTATTGCCGAAATTTTTGCTCCATGTAAATGAGCATATAAAATAATGTAATTTGACATCAAGAAAACCACAGAATTATGTATTAATACTAATAATCGTAAATGTAAATAAGAAACATACGGCATAGCAGATGCTGCAGAAAACAACTGATAGCTTTCAATCGGACAAACCGTTTTTTTAAGAAAAGCAAACTATATCTAAATTGGCCAGCCTTTTGGGAGCTATAGTGGCACAGACAGATAGCTACGAGACAAAAAAACTACAAAAGAACAGATTAAAACGGATGCACTGGTTTTCTTCAAACTTATCCAAAATAAACCTCTATCGAATTATCTTTTCAATATAAAAAATAAATTAAAGTTGTGGCAGCCATTTGGAAGTTATATTTCCACACACGGACAGACACACATGTACACAATTCACACTTCAAAAGCTTTGTCACTGGTTGAAAACAAATAATTCACTATGTATTCTTCTAATACACACAAATATTGTTATTTTATTTCTTTGTAAGTATTTTATTTTGCTTTTGACACTTGATAACATCCCTGCGGAAAATTTGGTGACAAATGATCCAAAAGTACTCGTTCTATGACTTGTGAAAATGAGACTGGTACCAAAAATAAGGAGTAGTGAATGGTGGAAGAAGACATATTGTGTAAATGGTCACATATTAACCATTTTCAGTCAATTTAGTTGGTACACCGGCTAGTATTGTAGTAAACGGCACTGAACAAATTCGATGCACTTGCATATAAGGCCTATCACATAGTATCTATATAATATTAATTGTCTCCCTTCAATGAAACTGCCATGCCACTCAGGACCCTATTCCGTAACTATATTCAGATATTAACACCAGCTTAAATGATATTTATAACATTGAAATATAAGTTCCCCAGTGGTGGAGTGGGTAGTGTACTAGCTTGTCATGCCGGAGGTTGTCGGTTCGAATCCTATCAAAGACACCGCTTAAACATAAAATACAATTTCTACTTGTATTTGTAACAATAAAAAAATAAATTAATCGATAATTGCAGTTGAATTTTAGAATAATATTTGTATATAATCTATATTATTCTACACCGATTAGGACTCCGGAAGATAGTTCAGTGACAAGTTACAAGGTGCATACAAAGTATCAATTAACCTCATCCTAGGCCATCCCCATGTAAAGGTAGCTGGCCCGCTTCATAGGAAGTGTTAGAACTCGGACTGGTCCCTATCACCTGAGGATCGGTCACGTGACTTGTTTTGTGTCACTTCCATTTACCGTAGGGATAGTACCAAAGTTTTCACAGGTACATATGGAATGAAACATTTTTTCATAATTCAAACGAGAATCAGAAAATGTGTAAATTTGAAAAGATGGAGTGAAAAGTAATGATGAAAACTAATATGAAAAGTTTTTTTCATTTCACATTATCACAGAACCAGAATTGACCTTCATGACACAGGTCTGCGATAAAAAAGTGTTTTATATTATAACATATAAAACATGAAGATGTTGGTCTATATATTGCAAATATAAAATTCCTTTAAATATACCACGTCAAATTTACTATATAACGGTACATTTGGATTTTTCGATGTATAGTTCTCTTTCAAAGAAGGCTAGTTCGATAAAAAATAAATGATATCTTGTTTAAAAGGCAACTAATATTACGCGTCGAATAGTGACTAATTGCCTTTAATCGGATAAAAAAGTCCTGAGTTATAGTGGATCAAATTTAAGATTTTATGAAATTTTTAACATTTTTACCAATTTTTGTACTCTCGGAAGCAGTTTTGTACCATAAATAAAAAAATTTTAGTTTTATAATTTTATTGAACAGTCAGTTCATTCCATTACGAAAATTTTAAGCCATAATGGACCGAAAACGGATGAAAACTAAAAATGTTATAATGAAAAAACGAAAACACTAGCATTTAAATTTACTAAAGCTATCATTACACTGTCTGAGTTTTAGTCTGATGTCAATACGCAAAATGAAATATCTTGTCTAATATACAATTTTAAATTTTTTGTCTGACCTCAGTATAAAAAAGAATTTTCGACGTGAAGACAAGGTTATGGATTTTCACTTCTTCGATTTTAATGAACGTTGACACACATCTGTATGCGCGTTACGTGGCGAAAAATTATTTCGATATCTATTATGGTTTCGATTTTAAAAGGCTTCTAAGCTTTGGCATCTCAGCCATTTTTGAGAAAAATTCGTCATATTGAAGATTGTATAACTTTAGAACGCCTCATTGGATATCAAAAACTTTTATGTCATTCGAAAGGTTTCAATCACCTCTTAGCGAATACTACTTAAAACAGACATAGCTTACCGCTAAAAGTGCCTCTAAAATGCAAAAATATCCTTTATCCTTAAATATTCTGAAAATGGTATTTAATAATCTTTATTTTTTACAGAATGTAGCCAACTGACATATTGTTATTGTGTACAATTTTCAAGATGGGCTCAAAACAGACTCAAAAGGTACAGTTTTTTCTTTATGATAAATCGATCATTTTTATGAAAATTGTATAAGAAATGATAATAAAAACAACCATTTCAATTGAATACATTATGATTTTTTTGTAAAAACTAATATCGAAAATATCACTGTTTTTGCAAATACACTCTAAAACACTTTTGTTGCAAATTACGTCGATAATAGTCGGCAACACTTTACAGATTATAATGGAATTAAACTACAAACGCATTATTTTTTAACGAAATGTTTTTACTAAAAAAAGCGATTATCTGCGTGCAGGCTTGAACCGCGACCTCCTGACTGATAGTCTGACGTATCTACCATTCAGCCACAGCGGTATTATACTTTATGTTACATTTTTTCCACTCGGACTAAATATGTTTAATTTGAAAGGTTTTTTCTTTAATAAAATAATTAAAAAATCGATGTAATTTTAGACAAAGAGAAATTTTTAACACAAATTTAGACAATATTTGATCGTAAATTTGAATTAATTGTCTTGTACATTACTTCAAGACATCACAAATGAAAAACAAATTTTTTTGATCCTTAAACACCCTGAAAATGGTATTTATTTTCTCTTGTTTTTTTTTGCAGTATATAGTATACTAATCTAAGGCCATTGTTTAAAATATACCATTCGAGACTTTAGGAAATACTACGGATACGGTTGTTTTTATTGTAATTGCTTACAAAACTTTCATTGAAATTATCGAGTTATCATAAAGAAAAACTTGCATCTTTTGAGTCTAATTTAATCCCATCTTTAAAATTGTACATAATGAAGATATGTCAGTTGACTACATACTGCAAAAACAAAAATAAAGAAAATTTAAATACCATTTTCAAGATATTTAAGGATAAAAGATATTTTAGCTTTTTAGAGTCACTTGCAGCAGGATGCTGTGTAATTTTTAATCAGTCTTCGTTAAGGTGAGACTGAAACCTTACGAATGACATCAAATTTATTTATAGCCGATAACTGGTTTTACAGTTATTCCATCTTCAATATTACAAATTTTTCCCCAAAATGGCCGAGATGCCCATGTTTAGAGGCCTATACAATAGAAACCATATCGGAATAACTTTTCGACATGTTACGGTTTCAGAACAATATAATTGGAGAGGACAAAAGGCCAGACCGTGCCGAAAATTTTAACTCTAAAGGATTTGCTAGTGTTTTGGCCTTTTCATTATAGCATTTTTAGTTTTCATCCGATTTCGGTCAATTATGGCTTAAAATTTTTGTAATCGAATGAGCTATTTAATAAAATTCTTAAACTAAGGATTTTTTATTATTTGCGGTACAAAACTGCTTCCGAAAACACAAAAATTTGTGAAAAATTTTAAAAATTTCATATAATTTTTATTTTGATCCACTATGACTAACATGTTTTTTATCCGATCGAAGCCAATTAGCCACTATTCGATGTGTAATTTATAAGCGTTCCAATAACAATATAGTATTTGATTTTATTAAACCAGTCTTTGAGTCTGGAGGGCGCTTGAAAGAGAAGTATACATCGAAAAACACAGATGTACCGTTATCTAGTAAATGCGACTTGCTATGAATCATATTAATATCGTTTCCCGTTACTTTTACGACAATAACAACAAATAATTACAGTTTGAGAAAAAAAACAGAAATACTATTTCGCTGGCCTGTATAATATTTTGTTATTGCAACAACCAATATTTATTTGCAAATATATACTAAATCACCGATATTGTGTGCAATCTGTGTACTTCGTTTGTCTCACAGTTTCGGAATAGTAGAATAGTTTTTTAGGTGCTAAGTGGTGACGTGTATGTTATTTTGATTCAAAACCCTGCATACAATATTGAAATGGACTAGTTACAAGATGGTCATTTGCAAACAAGAGTTTGTAGTTAAATGACAAGTGCTCGGCTTTTAACACGACTGCAAGTGACCCCTCGAATATTGGTGACATGGAGTAATTAAAAGACTACTTCAATATAATGCAGTCATTTCGAAACAAGCGAAGATGTACGAGTTTTAGCGATTGATAATAATATATGCAATCGTTAAAACACGAATACTTGAGTGCTCCATAAAGTAGTGGCATAAACTATTTTTGAGAGTACTCCGATATAATGCAAAGCTGGGTTATATTGTCCAGCCCTAATCCATCGTAATGTTAACAAAAAAGATGCAAAAAAAGCATTAAAATGGTCGGGTAACTCCGAGACCACCTACGTAATTTTCAAACATATTTATAGCTTACATGTATCTGAGCATTTTGTTTATGTATTTGATTTAAATTCTAAGTAATCCCTAAATCTTTTATTTATAAGGAAAATAATTTTTCAACATCTATTTGGTTTATTTTGAAATAAAATATGAACACAATATTGGTACAATATGAGTTACATGGATTTTACGCTAAAACTTTGAAATTAATATATTAGGCTGCACACAGCATACATGTACATTAGTGTAACTCGCAAATAAGTCGTGCTTAGTGATGCCAAAATGCATTACTATTAATCGATAAATCAAATGATTAAACGAACGAAAACGATATTAGTCACATAGAACTATTTTCATAAGTAACAAAAATGATTTATGTACAATTTTGTCTATTAAATTTAGTTTATGAAATTTAGTTATGAAAATACAGAAGTATACTTATACAGAACTATGCTTATACTGCCTACAGACGGTATCGGAAAATCATCTTTGGATCCCAAATACCAACAGATCTCCTTAAAAATTTCTGCGATAAAAATATAAAGTTAATATTAAAACCCAAAGAAATTTTATTATTTTTATTTAGGGATAAATGTGAAGCATATAGATAAAGAAAATTTTCGACTGCACCGAGGGTTGAACTGACGTTTTCGATAGCTCCCGCTAATCTCTTCAGAATTCTTTTCCGCTTGACTTTTCGGCAAAATTATTTTCCGCTTGACTTGAATATCAATAACTATCAAATGAAACACAGCTCTAAGAGTGACAGTATGAATTGACTAAAAGTAGATGATATTCAACTCTTGACTGCAAACCACCGACTTTGGTCGATTGGTCAAGCGGAAAAGTATTCTGAAGAGATTAGCGGGAGCTATCGAAACGTCAGTTTAACCCTCCGTGCAGCCAAAACTTTTTATTTGTATATTTGCTTCACATTTATCTCTAAATAAAAAAATAATTAAGCGCAGGCCTCATAATTGGCTTCTATTCCTAATTATAATGAAGCGTAAAACAATAAAAAAGACTCGATTAGTGAAGTCTCTCGGTCGTTATCGTGACCACATACAGGATCCGTAAATACAGACAAACGGACGTCCAAGACAGAACTTTTTTTAAACAGTTTTTTAATTAGTTTAAATAATAAAAATGACATTAAAAATGTCATGAGTGTTAAAAATAGTATTTTTTCTTAATATGTATGTGTATATAGTTTATACAAGTGCAATATATGATAATAATAGAGTCATTTTAAGTTTGAAAAATCAGTAGCTTCGCGTGAAGTGAGAGTAGTACCCACCTCAACGCTTCGCTTATGAGGCGTGCAATAATTAAATTTCCTTGGATATAAACTCATACAGTTCGACTAAACACATAACTTAAGTGTAATATTGATTGAAATTCCCTTCTAATGTAAAGAAGCCAAAAAATTGGTTACTAGCCACGAAATAATATAACTGACAATTATTTAGTAGACACTCTTAACTATTTTCGATTTTTTTCATTCTGAGGAGAGGAACGTTTCTTGGCGGTGGTCCGAATAATAATATTGAATTAAACCAAACACAGTTTGAAGAATTACGTTACATTTATTTAAAAGTTAATTGACAAATTATATATTAGAATATATTGCATAGGGTTTTTGGAACTTTTTATAGAATTTATTCAAAAAATGCTCTAGGATGCAAAGCTGTTTTACTTAACAAAATAATAAGTACCAATTTTTGATTTCATGTGGCTTACCGAGTTATTGCAATAAACCCTTCATATGTACTATATTCTTTAATGTTTAATCTATAATTTTCCATATATGTAATGTATATTATTAAATTAAATATTATTTGAATAAAATAACGTTCATAAACAATTTTCAGCAAATATTGTCCAATATCAAATTTTCGAATAAAATTAATCGAATAAATTTATTCGAATAAAATTTTTTCGAATATAATTACTCGAATCGTATTGAATGATTAACAATTATTTTAATTATATTATTTGTATACAAAAATATAGATAAAAATTTTTTTGAACAAAATTATTCGAATATACGTAACACTTCATACTAAAATATATGTATGTACTTCAAAAATATATTTTATATTTTTTTGTATTCTATTTAATTATAAATGTATAAAAACATTTTTTCTTTCAATTAAGTTCCATTCTTACCAAATATTTTTATGAAATTATTAAAAAATCAAGTTGTTATTAGTTTATTTATAAATACATATTCGATATAAGGGAAAATGTTATATTTTCGGTTTTCAATTCTTGGTTTTTTAAATAACGTCTTCCGCATAATTCCTGTTTTAAGAATTGAAAGCACTTATGTGTACTTTGCTAATAGAATATCAATATTTAAATTAAATAATGGAACTATTAAAGTATATACATACATAAGTAAGACAAATAAACTAAAAACAAAAATAAAATGCATGAAGTGCCCCTGCACGCAAACTTATATTCTATTGTATTTTAATTAAGTCTAAAATAGTTTTAATTTTTGGCCATACAGGGACTGCATTCAGTTGGAAACTATCCTTTGAAGGGAGGAGTATTTTTCTCGAATAAAACGCACAACCTATTCCTAGACTTTGTTAAGAATTATCTAATGGAATAGATAAAAATATAAAATAAAATAAAAAATGAGTTAACAATATTAAGATTTTGACTCTTTCTTAGCAAACTATCTATTATATTTCATTGTAGAAATTAACAAACTTATTTTTGTTTTAATAAAAATTATGATGGAATATTTTCTTTCTTAATTGCAATTTTAATTGTAATTGCGATTATGAAAATCTTCGATTATTTACAGACCCTATGCTAAACGTTCTTTTAACTATCTGAATTCCGATAGTAGTGGGAAAACTAAAAGCCAAGATATTGAAATGATTTTGAAAAAATGAGTAAATTTTGATGACAAGGATCAAAAAAAAAAAATAAAGTCAACCCAAATTTTTTTAGTTTTTTTTTTAACTACAATGAACAGATAGATATTATATATATATATATATATATATATATATATATATATATATATATATATATATATATATATATATATATATATATATATATATATATATATATATATATATATATATATATATATATATATATATATATATATATATATATATATATATATATATATATATATATATATATATATATATATATATATATATATATATATATATATATATATATATATATATATATATATATATATATATATATATATATATATATAAATTGACTTATGATAAAATTGTTTCCTACTGTAAAAAAGCTACTAATAAAAGCTACACTAAGAATATCTTAATGGCAAAAAAATCATTATATTTTAATCACAATTTTAAATATGTAAATCCTTAAATCCACAAGCAAGATACATATCGATATTATACGTTAACACGTAACTGATTTTTACAACTTGTCAATAGAAGAAGTTACATTATAACTGGACTGAAAGCGTTACTAGCCACGAAATAATATAATAGACAGTTATTTAGTAGATACTCTTAACTATTTTCGGTTTTTTCATTTTGAGGACAGGAACGTTTCTTGGCGATTTATATAACGTTTTCTGTGTTTTGTGAAAAATAATAAAAATCAAAGACTTTTTTTAAGAGAAAGTAAGACAATCAGGCAATTAATGCCTACCAGTTATTTAATTAATGTATAACCTTCTTTGGAAAAGGGATAGTGTTGAGAGAACAGGTGGTGAAGTAGGAGAAAGATAGAAAGCTTAATTCATTTACAACCCTGCTACTGCGCGTTTTTGTAGAGCAGTGTTGCAAGCCCCTCTGGTGTTATGTAGAGGCATTGAGTTGTTTTAAACTGTGTAGCCATTTTATTAGTTCTTTTACTTCGCCGACCGATCTGCTACAATACCGATGAAGGAGGGTTCTATGAAGTGCACTAGGATATGTTAGTATTAATCGCTGCCGGTACTGCCAAAGTGATCAGTGCTATGCCAACATCACTTTAACAGTCCAAAAACAACCAGCACAATAACATACTAATGCACATCAGAAAAATGCTTTATGTTGTTGGCTTGCTTGAAACTAGTCTTGAACTCAATACCTCACACAGAAAAAATAGACAAGAATTATTTTCAATAAAACCATGTTATTGAAAAAAATATGAATTTCAATAACATTTGCCATTAACAATTGAGTCATGAGTTTTTAGTCGAGCTGTATGGTTATTATCCAAAGTTATTTAATTAATTTGGCTTAAGTTTATTTTTAATTTAATCTTTCGATCAAATTATTTTTATTTAAGAAAGAAAGCCAAACTAATTAAATAACTTTGGATAAAGACCATACAGTTCGACTAAAAACTCATAACTCAATTTTTAAAACTCTAAAGTCACTTAGCTAAAACAGGAGTGTGTATTGTTCCAAAAAACTTGGGCAAAATGAACATTCAAAAACTCCCAGCATTGAGAATATCGATTATATTCTACTCTGGTAAGACTGAAATGAAAAAGCTTAGAATAGTTTAACATTCTAAGAAAAGACAGTTAGTGAAGTTCCGAACATTTAGAAAAAGTTAATTTATAGGTGCGACCCGCCACAAGATGCCGACAGTCTGTTAATTGAGCATACTAAAATTAGTAGGATTTTCGCTACAGTAATGTTGCCACTGTTTGTGGTAGTGTAGGTAAAGGACTCTAACGAGAAAACTTGGTAGTCACGAAACAGCTGTCATTTCAACCCTCCGTACATCCAAAAATTTTTCTTTGAATGTTCAATATTCACATGCTTTAGAATTTCTTTCTTAAATAAAAAATGGTTTGATCGAAAGATTAAATTAAAAATGATCTTAAGCCAAACTAATTAAATAAATTTGTCATTAACTTAATACAATATTTATCAAAAACGCGCATTTAAAATATCACGCAGTAAAAAGTTTTTGATAAAAAAGTTATTAAGAAATTGCAGATATTTAATAAAAAGAGCCATTGAATCAAATACATTATTATTTGTATGTATTTCTTTCCCATTCCGGTTATTTCTTTTCTTTTCATACATTATTACTTAAAACAAGTTTTATATTATTAGAAAATAACTGGGATATGGCTCAGCTGTAGAGAGCATGGCTCAGCCATGTCAAAATTTTTTTCAATTTATATATTGTGTTCTTTTGAAATAATTTTGTTATCAATATAGCAGAATTCTTTATCACAGGAAATTTGAAAAAGAATTATTGAATATTTTTTCTGTGCAGGGCTTGTAGTCAAATGCGCTAACTACTCAGCCAACAGCACCCTCAAATTTTTTAAAGGAATTTTTGAAAATGTTGCACCAGCCCAGGCATACACCTTAGCAAGAAAATCATTTAGAGTTTTTTTGTTCCGAGTCTTTCAATGATTATGAAAACTTTTTTTTAATACATTTGCATATGTTACAAAACCGCTTAACTTAATTTTTTCTAAAATGAAGATGTTGGACTCCTTTAATTCTGGCTAAAATGTTATGGTATAAGTTTTAACACAGTATGTGCCACTCACTATGAGTGGAGTTATCCTCAACAAAGTAGAAAAACACCTGATTTTTTCTGCATTTTAAGACATTTTCAACACTTCTTAGCGAAAATATGTTCATGGAAATCTTTGTTCCTAAATCCAGTAGGCCCTAGTTTAAAGTATTTGTTCTTAGAAAAAAATTAAATTTTAGCAGAGCGCAAAAAAAGTCAACAACGCGACTAGGCATATTTTTTTTACGATTGGCTGTTTTCATGACGAACAAAAATCTAATATTATTTACATTAGTGCACCATTAACTTCCTGAAACCATCAAACTACTAAGATTGGCACTGATATTCCTATGATCTTACTTCTAAAACAACAGCTATACCACATTACGCGCTTATACCATATTAGCCGAACTTACTCTAACATTAGTGGAAAATTTTCGTGGGCTTTATTTTTGCTATCGGTATATTATTGAAATTGTTTTTTATTTATTGATAGCTTAAAAGTAGCAGTGAGTTACACTAATTTATATTAAGTGTTGTGTTTTTCTTCCGGAGGGGTGTTGTCTAAATTTGGAACGATTTCCCGTCATCTCACGTCAAATTTGGTTGATAAGCAGACCGGTTTCGGCTATGTGCAATATTCAGTGATCTATTCACCCTTATCGTGTTTGGCGATTTCCGCCTTCGACTACGACATTTTTATAATAGATTAAAGACAGCACGCTACATTTTTCCTTAATGTATTACAAAAATATCGTAGTCGGAGGCGAAAATCGCCAAACACGATAAGGGCCATTAAGTTGTCGGACCGTTGTCGGACCATTGTCGCACCTTTATTTCAACGAACATAAGACTGGGAATCAGTTTCCCATTTCTCGATACATATAGAGTAGCCTTTGCCACTTATAAGAATACGAATTATATTTCTTTAAGGCGGCGATTATATATTAAAATTAAATTGCAAAAGGAATGATCTACTTATGTATGTATGAACAAATAGGTATATATGTGGTGAAAGATATAAAAATAACAATATTTTTATAACTTAAAGTGTATATATGTATACACATAATCATAATTTCTTTGTACAACCATAATGTTCCTTAATATGTGGAAACGCGTAAAACATATTAATCTACAGTTTTAATGTGGTTTTGAGTTTTGCTTAAATTAATTATTGTATTTGTTTACGTTGCCACCAGGAGATATAATCATTATGTTGTAAAATTTATGACATTTCTGTTATTAATTATCTGTGAATTATGTGGCCTATTATTTTTAAGCGTAAACACAAATGCGTACAAACATATTTCAATGAATTAATTCGTAATATAAAAGGCTATAAGTCAGTGGTGCCTACACATACAGTATCACATTCTGTGTATGTGTGCTTCATGGCTAAACAGATATGCCCCAGTGGTAAAACTAAGAAGGCCTTCTCAATTTATGTCTTATTGAAGGCCCCGACTCTCCATAAGCAGAGATATTGGAAGGAAAGAGGAAGGAGTATTCAATGATAACATTTTAAAATTTTTTCCATCAAAAAATGTACATTAGAAGTAA
This sequence comes from Panzeria rudis, assembly GCA_956483635.1. Lineage (NCBI taxonomy): Eukaryota > Metazoa > Arthropoda > Insecta > Diptera > Tachinidae > Panzeria > Panzeria rudis. The sequence goes on along the minus strand of OY101450.1, from coordinate 94,822,889 downwards.
CATAATTATTGTATTCTTTTTTGCATGTAATTTGTATATAAAACCGAAATTTACGTAAAGGAGTCATCATATTATCTTCTATTATGCCGTTTATGTTGAAGCTGATTAACTTATACTTATTCCGAACAAACTATACATGTTAAATTCCTTCCTAATAAATATGTGCATACACGAACTTTAGCGTCATATGAACTAAAAAGTATTTAGATGAAAGGATATAACTCGAATTAAAAAATCACACTAATTAAAAAATACAGAAGCCGCTTTAAAATACCAAAATTAAAAAAAAATCGTCCATTTACTTATTGAAACACTTCAAATTTACATATTTAGAAGGCATTTTGTCAGGCCTTCCAGAAAAAGCGATGGGAAGACTTTCCGTGCAATGACAAAGTGAGTAAAAAAGATATGAGGACTGAATGGAGCGTGAAGTACTTCTCCTTCCAAAAGCAAATGCCTTCTATAAGGCCTCCATACTGCTTCCTTTTACCACTGGGGCGCTGTGAGTCTCACACACACATGATATGGTGTTGGAAAACAAACAGCCTATGCACGAGTGCATACGAAATCGAAACTTTACCTACGACTGCTATAAGTCATTAAATGAAAATATGGTCTGATACTCAGGTAAAGACGAGGTATGTTCAATTGAGAAAATATAAATCACGAGTTTCTCAAAAAGGCCTATTTATTGCACGTTTTGAGTTATTGCACGTTTTGAATTTATATATAGAAAATATGTGCATTTTAGGTAAAAGTTGTTGACCTCTTTTATAATCTTTTCTTACAATATTTATTTTTTTCATTTATTTTTATTTATTGTATCTTCAACAACATTGAACTAACAATAGCACTATGCTAGTCCAAAAACCCGATAGAAGGGGCACTCGGCGGGTATTTCAATGTTAGCTCTTAAAAAAGATATATTTCAGATTTAAAATTTCAGTTTTTGGACCATTTTCATTGGACTAAAGGCGCAATTCTTAATATAATTGTGCGAAATTCGGTTTACAATTTAGTCATGCACCACAAATATAACTCACTAAAATTTTAAGAAATTGGTCCATGTTTACACCTAATCTTCATACAAGCACCCGCCTAAATTTCACCTAAATATTGATAGATCTCATGAATTGGTTTAGATTTAGCTCAAATTAAACATGTAGGTAACTTATTTTTGTAGAAATTATATTGCGAATTTTGAACGTCATCGGTTAATTGGTATGGTTGCTACATGTCAAACAGCGTCCAGTGGTGTAACTTAGAAAAAAAGTGGTAATAAGTATGGAACTTCTGAAATACTGAATGGATTTGCATAGAAATGTAATAGGCTGCAGAGGATGAGTCAGGCTTTCAGAATTGTGTCTTTTTAAGTTTCAATCCATGAATGAGATCTATCGACATTTAGGTGAAATTTTGGCGGAAGCTTGTATGAAGACTAGGTGTAAACATGGATCGATTTCATAAATTTTTAGTCAGCTATATTTGTAGTGCATGACTAACTTATAAACCGAATTTCGTCCATAAACTGAAATTTTAAATCTCAAATATCTCTTTTCTAAGAGCTAACATTGAAAAACGGTAAACGCAATTGAAATCCGCGTACTCGAGTTAAGTTTACCCGTCGGGTGCCCCTTCTGTCGGAAAAAAATAGTGTCGACTTCATGCACAGTGTAATTCAGACATCACCATGCTAAGCCAACGGTGCCCGAATACTTTTCGTCATTTACACATATAGAACACGACTTTTAACGAAACTCACTGCAAAGAGTGTAAGAAACTATAATTTCATTCAGTTGTATACTGGCTTTCAAACAAGCAGGTCGCCGTCGCTTTTTTATGATAAAACAAAAACAAATTATATAGTTGAGATCAGGGATGCTTGATGATTTTGACAAAAAATCGGTATATTTTCCAATTAAAATCAACATTATCCGCACTTCAATTTTAAAAAATCGGCAAATTCAAAATACCCATTTTAAGTACAACAAACCTTATTTTTATTAACAAAACAGAACAATTCAGCATTAACTAACGCTTAAACATATTAAATAACATAAAAATCAATGAAAAGTAAAATAGAAAAAGAAATCTCAATTGAATTGTTGACAAGAAAGCGAAACTCTTTGTCTGAGGAAATTCTAAAAACTTTGCCGAAATGTCTCAAAGAATTCTGTAGCAGAAGTGGCTGCTAAAACTCATAAGAAGTAGATCAGTATTTGCAGAAACATCGTGCCATGAAAACTGTCGGCTAATCTGGTTGATTGTCTGGTAAAGTCTCAGATTTTAACTGACGTTAGACATGTCAGAAAAAAAGTTTACTGGGTAATTGTGAATAAACCTAGCCTTTTTTTTCTGTAAAAGCGTTGACGGATTAAAAGTTACCCAAAATTAATAAATTATAATAAAACAAACACAGATACCCTGTGTTAAGTGGTTATCAAAAAAATCGGCATTTTTGAGCAAAAATCGGCAAATCGGCACTTTGATAATTTTGAGGCAAAAAATCGGCAAAATGCCGATAAATCGGCAGATATGGCAGGCCTGGTTGAGATTGAAAAGAAAAAAATAGATATCAACTGAGTATTTTCATATCTCTTCATTTTTCAGCATTTGCAAAAAACACCAATATATCCTCATTTTAAGTGCTTCTCAAATCCTAACTCAAAAATTTGAAATTATAAGTCTAGCCAATTCTAGACAAATTTTTTTTGTTGTAAATATCTGTTTGACTACTTAAATTTGAATTGTTGCCAGGGCTGTCAGATATGGCGATTTCTAGCCAAACGTGGCGATTTTTCAACCTGTTTGGCGTCTAAATTTTTGAATTGGCGACATGGCGCTTTTTCTGGCGATAAATAAATTTGTTGGCGATTTTTATGGCTATTTTTTTTTTTACAAAATTGAACATCAAAATTTTTATAATTCTGGAAAATTACTTTGTTGAAAGAGTATTTTCAAAAATAAATCCCCCAAAACTCGTCTGCAAGAAATTAAAACAATGTGATTTTAATGATTTTTCTTATATTAATTAGTCATTAAAGTGCTTTAAATTCGGATCAGAAAAATTTACGAGAAATAGTTTTCGGCGATTTTATTTCTACTTCTGGCGATTTTCTGTTAAGCTTTTATAAGATTATTTTTTAAAAATGTATAGTAAATTTATATAGAAATAAGTTTATTATCAAATATATATTAAGAAAACTACATAAAATAGATTTTGGCGACTTTTGGCGATTTTTAATATCAATTTGGCGAAATAGGTCGGAAGAAATCTGACAGCCCTGATTGTTGCTTATCCAACGACTCTCGTACACAGTGCAAAAATCATTATTAATATGCTTGCATTAACCATAAAACATGGTTACAATCAAGGTATATTGAACAGGTACCACTACAAGAACAGCTGATTTAGTAAATATGAGAATGTGTGCGTCACACAGACAATAGATTTTGACACATGTCTGGGATTTTTCTATCAACAACGGGCATGTGTTAGTAAATTTCAGATAGCTTGTGAATGTGTGCGACTCACAGATAATGGATTTGTCATATTTCTGGGGTATTTCTACCAACAAAGTACATGTGTTTTTGGTGTTGTATTTGTTTAGTAATGGTGGTACCTATAATGAATATGCCTTGGTTACAATCTCATAAACAGAATCTATTGCTCTCATGCATTCACACAACATCGTGAATTATTTGAAATTTTGTTAGGGGTAATTCGGCGTAATTTATATAGTGAAAAGTGAATAAAGCAATCAACTGATTAACTTAAGATTCTGGCATTAAATTTCACACGAAGTAGGAGATTAGAAAAGACAATGAGTCCTTAAATAAAGAGAAAGGAATATATGTGTCTATTATCCATTAAAAAATTTACGGATGCTGCTTAAAAAATTTCAAATGTTTCATAGCAAAAATCATTGTTGGAATATTGCAAATAACATGGAGTTGTTCTGGTTGCACTGGTCATGAAATGAAACAAATAAATATTTATGTAATTGTGGCATCCATTTATGTTAAATGTGGGCATGTGTGTGTATGTTAAAATATGCTTAAAGGAAATTGCTTTAAAGTTAAATAAACAATTCGAAATGTTTCGTGAGATGTATTATTCGTGTTGAGTTTTTTTTTAACTTAATGATTAATGCTTTTGTATTAGATTAACAAGAAACATCACCAGCATTCTCAATAATCTGGAACAAACAAAAAATGCAAACAAAATATTAAAGACAGCAAAAAATCGAACTCTTAAGAGTTATTAGAAAAAGCTGAAAAAACAAACAACAGAACTTAATCATTTTGCAAATAAGAACGTGCTTTTTCCATTAAAAACTCAGCACTGCTGAAGTGGAAGGGGCCAGCAGCTGTTTGAATCATCAGCGGTGGCAACATTGAAATACAATATACACTTCGACGTGCTTCATTACATTTTTGCAATTAAAGCAAAAAACTTAAAAAGAAGAAGAGAAAACATATATTGATTGATTATGTACAGTACGCTCGCTATAACGGGGACTTTTGAAAAGTCTATCAGCCCGAAACAAAAAGTTTACATTATTTTTCTTTTAAAGCCATTTCAGTGAACATCTAAGATTTAAAAAATTTCATATATATAAAAGATATTAATAAAATGCTTTTGGACATCTAGCAATTTTATGGCACACTTGCATCCGAGTTATATATAATTTTAAAGACGTCTTTACATTAATTGCGTTTTAGAAAAGTAAATTTTAAATAAGATATGTTCACATTATGTTTACGTTATCGGGATCGCGCTGTATAGAAGAAGATGGTCAATCAAAGCTAGTTTTAACATATGCACAGACAGGACCACTTCGAACTGTGTCAAACTAAATACAAGATTTTAGTTTTTAAAATAAATAATTCTTATTAAATATATTTATGTTTCATTTGTAATGAAACGGTATACTGAAAGAATTTCGCTTCATAAATCCAATGAAACAATTTCGTTGGATTTTTTTTCACAAATCTAATGAAATATTTCACAATTCTAATGAAATTTCACAAATATTGTAAAAGAATTTCATTGGAATTGCCTCATTAGAAAATTTCATTGGATTTATGACAGCAATTTTTTGCCGTTTTATGGAAAACCCTTTAATTTTGGAAAAAATAGTTTAATTTATATTTAAAATTCTTTTAATATATGTATACTATGAAAAATAAAAAAAATTTTAAATTGTATGTTATATAATGTCAAAATTTCAATGAAATGTATCTCATTAATTTAGTGAAAAGTTTCATTGGATTTATGAAATAATTAAATCACATACATGTTTTTTTAACATAACTTTATTTATTTCAACAGTTGCAAGCCAAAACCGAGCAAAAATAGTTTTATATGTGCTTGTTGTTGTAGTTGTTGTACTCTTTCTTATTATTATACACTCACAGAAAAAAATATCATCAAACTGCAACTAACAATTCGAACTGTAAATGGTTCATTTAAATTCAAAAATATATTTAGTTACTATAACCAATTTAGTTCTTTGTACGAAAACACAGATTTTTTTTCAATAAACCGAACTAACCAAATTTTTTGTTATGCATGGCGCAAAAACTCAAAAAGTTTTCAATATTTTTTTGATTAAAAATGTCAACTAAAATTTTTCTGGAAACTTGTGAAAAAATTAACAATTATCATTCGTTATATAACAAATTTACATTTTTCTAGTCAATGCAATTACTCAACAAAATTATTTTTTTAATTATATCATAACGACGAAACATGAGAAATCAGGTCTTGTGTCTATTCATTATTTGCATATTTAATAACGAAATGCTCTGTAGCTGAGAGTAGTCGCTGGTTCGATTCCACCCAAAAGACATTTAGTGTTTTTCGCTGATATGCAAAAAGTCATTTCAAGCGTTGTGATTGCGTATAAAAAATAGTTAATATAACAATTATGACACTCAAATTTTGTTCAAAAATTCACATTGTTAATATAACAATAGCTTTTATACAAACTGATTTATTTATCGACCTTTTTATATATCTAACTAATATTTTTCAATTGATTATTTATAGTAATCGGGCTTTTAAGGTTACTAATCAATAAAGCTTTAATTGAAATAGCTTTGTAATAAAAAATAAAAATACATATTTTTTTTGTTTGGAAAGCGCAACAAATGTTAACAAATAAGTTTGCTGAAAATATTTATTGAAATTGGCAATAAAATTGCCAGAAATACGGTAAATTTAATTGAAAATATATGAGTTGAATTTCTTTTTTTGAAATTACAAATACCGTGTTTGCATTTACAAAAATCGTTATAGGCTCATTTCCAGTGAAAGTTTTAATTGTGTTTACTAAAAAATTAATTCTATTTACAAATCTTTTTTCTGTGCTCATAGACACATTGTGTTGACGTGCTGTTGGCTGAACTAGTTAAGACATTGCCTATAAAGCAAATGACGAGAATCAAGAGTCTGAGTTCGATACTGTGAGCGGTCATCAACATTAAAAATTTTTCTGATGTGCATTGGCGTCTTCGTACGTATTTCAGCCATGGTATTGTCAATATACTAATATATACAATAAAAAAGATAAGTTAATGAGCCTACTAAGTAATGTAATAATTTCATTAAAACAGTAAAATTATTTCATTAAAATAATGACATTAAATAAATCATTAACATAATAACAGAGTTTCATTAAAATAATGAAATAATTTCACTGATATTACGATAATGTTCATTAACTTAGTGATATTATTACATTGGTGCAATGAAATTATTTGATATATTTAATGAAATTTTCATTAAAATAATTTTAACGAAAATTATTTCATTAATCCAACGAAGAGTGACGATGGTTGAGATTTAATGAAATTTTTCATTGGGTTATGTCAAAATTCACAAAATTTTTGAGCAAAATTCTCTCAGTGTAGCCATTTTAAGCATTTGTTCTTAAGTCGAAGCATGTTTTATTTAATTTAAATTTATAGTTGTAAATTCCACTTATTTTTGCCATCTGGCGATATCGAAGTAGTGCCGAATAAAGTATTTCATCACCGAAAATGCAAAAAGCCCTATATAACAAAAAAATTCTAAATCGAGATTTTGATTGATTCTGGCACATTAAGTCCAAATATATTCTTATTCAAAGTTTCAGACTCTTCCGGCCATAGATAATGATTTTATTGATATTATAAAACGCCCTATCTACAAAAGTGATGATTTATTAAATGCTAAAAGACCTAACTAAATAGTTTTGCATAAGAAAAATATATTTTCGGTACATTCAAAGTAAGTTTCTTGTAGTAAGATATAATGTAGAAAGGTACCCATCTACCAACGCGGCACTCAACGATCTGGTATAGGTTAAGCTATAGCTAATTTTGTTGAAATTTTTTTCAACTTGTGCCATAGTTCCATAACTGTAAAAACCGCAGAAATTTAAAATTCTATGGATATGTATTTTTAGATTTGTTTTAATTGTCGTCATAACTTAGAAAAGGGTAGTCAAATTTATTACAGCAAATAATAAAAATTAAGTAAAACTACGGTTAAGCCGTTTTAACATTATCCGAGCAAAAACTTTGCGTATTGGTAGGCAAAAAAGTATACGTTGATACAAGTCGTAACTACTTGCAATTGGAATCGATAACTACTTATTTTTGTTTGAGAAGTCCAAAAAAATAAGGGGTCCCCATTACAAATGTATTTTCATTTTCACATCAACTAACTAGTTACTACATGGCTTACTTGAAGCTAAAAAATAAGTAGTCAAATAAACAATACAAAATTTAAAAAAAAATGTATACACATTATATATTTTTATATTTGTATGTTTGTTTTTTTGACCCAGCTGGGATACGAACCTGTGCTCGTTCAGATTTAATGACAAGTACTTTACCCACTATTGTTGACTTAAGCGACAAAAATTAGTTTTCATATAAAAACACATGTTGACTTAAAAAGTGGTTGTCTATTTATTTTATTATTAAATATAAACAAATTATAACTACTTTCAGATAATGAGAAAAATCTGAACTAATTGTATTAAAAACTAAGTAGTAGTTCTAATTTGAAGCATATTAATAAGATATAACTATAAGTACCATTATTTACTTTAAAACCCATTAATAAAGAACTACCGATTACAAAAATTACAAAAGCTTTTGCTGGGATATTTTATATACTCAATGGTTTCGGAATTATTCAGACCGCACTGATGAAAAATATATATTTTTTTAATCAAAATTGGACAATTTCAATTTTTTAAACATATATAAAAAATCAAAAATACACAAAACTTACTATTTTTATTAATTGATCATAAAGCCACATAATAAGCTTTATTTCTTGAAACTCGATGGATAAATATTGATTTCATTCATAGTAAAGTAAAGTCACATAGTTTTTGCACAATTTGCGAATACTTACAGTGTATAATAAAATCAATTTTGAGTTGATTTAGCATAAGGTTTTACATAGCTATGTTTTGTTGTGTATGTTGAAAATTAAATTGATGTTTAATTTTCTCTGGTGCCTTGGAATATTAACCATGCCTGATTCCTTCTGAATATAACGTTACGTTATATTTGGATTCATAAGCAAATAAGTTCGAAATAATAATTTCAAAACACCCATGTCATTTACCCCTAAAATGTCGTAATGTAGAAAACTATACACGAGTATACATATTATAAGCTTACTAAGTTTAAGTTAGTATCATGAATAAATCCTATTTTGTCCCTTAATAAGAGACGTCCCTGTGCTTGTTAAGCCAAACAACATCCAACTCACCTTAAAAGGTGATTGAATAGAAATTAATCAAACAGTCATTTCCAAAAAAAAGTTTCAAGACTATTAAAAAAAATCTATTTCCTGTGTGCGTTTTCGCATTTACAATAACTTTTGTTTCGCTTCTCAATGTCTGTAAAACTATGAGCAAATCGATTCCTTTTATCATTCCATACTTGGGACTAGGGATGCCGGTCGCGGAATCCCGAATATTGAAAGCACTGGATTATTATAAGCAATTAAGTCCCGAATCCCGGGATTTTTATGCGAAAATCCCAGGATTTTAGTAATAGTAAAAATAGCGTAATTATTTTTTATATTAAATACATCTATGCTTATGTTAGTAACTAAACATGAGTTACCCTGCTAAAAAATAATTTCAAATATTTTAAACGTAATCATAACGTGATTTACACGTTGACTTTATTGAAAGACTTTTTTTGGAGTTTAATTGCGAAAGGCGTAAAAAGATGTTTAGCTGGGTCACGAATAGCGTTTATTTATTCCCGGACTTGTTTGTTTCCCGGGAGAGCCGTAAATAAAAAAGGAATTCCCGGTATCCCGCAGCATTCGTTAACTGTTTACTCCTTAAATTGATACAATTTCTCATATATTTTGTTGCTGTAAAATTTATTTAAAAAAATTTTTACTGCAAAATGTATGAGACACTTTACCAATTTAACGAGTAAACTGTTACCGAATGTTACGTGAACTTCACAAATATTTTTATCGAAATTTTAACGAAACTTCGTATTTAAATACTATTTTTAGACTGAAAAAGAGAATGCAGGATTTTTTTGGTGCCAAAATCAGTAGATTTTTATGTACATAAAGCGGGAAAAGGAAATAAGCGAAAAAAACTAGTTACGACTTCAAAAGAAAAAAAAAAGTCACACTACAAAGTCATCGGACTTAAAATGCAACTTATGCAAAAGGCTTCAAAGAACTTCTGTGAGTTATAATAAATTTTTTTTGCCAAATATTCATGCAAGTATACTTTGTCAAATAAATATTTGAAATAAAATCTTTTAAATATTCGATAGTTGGTTACAAAACAAGATGGAAAGTAAACCCCCAACCAAAGATATTAAAAAGTACAAACTTCCCTGGGCAACAAAAAGTGGTATTGGTTGGGGCTGTAATTGTTGGATTGGCAGCATTAGATGGGTTGTTTTTTACCTTATTTGTTAGTTAAACTGAACTACAAAAATGGTCATAGAAATCCTATTGAGAGATTTTAATATATCATTGTCTGAAGATATCGTTAGTTTTACTACTAAAAATGAATTTATTTGTTTTTTTTATGTATAAAAATCCCGATCTGTCTCGAGATCTCGTTTTTTTAATTAAAAATCCCGGATCCCGGGTTTCGAAAAACCTAGTCCCGTTTGGCATTCCTACTTGGGACACATCATTGATCTTGATATCGTCCTTAGTATTTGTTTTTGCAGAGAAAAAAAATATAATAAATAAATAATACAACAATGTAATTTTTCTTGTCAAAAATAACAATGTTTTTGAAAACAATCATACCTTCTTGAGACTAAGTAGTCAGTCAGTCAACCATCTCTTTCGTTTAGAATTTAATTTATATACCTTTTTTAGTATTGACATTTTTTAAGCAACCCTTTTATATACTTATAAGGAAAAAATAGTTGAATTTTTCTTTGCTTGTATTAGTAAAATCGGTAACAGGTTGATGTTATTTATAGGTTTGAACGAACACAAATTTTATTGTTTAGAATGTGATGGCTTCATCATATCATTTCAAACGTTATTTTTCGTTCTTTTACAGGTCAAGCCAAAAGGTTGACACAAAAATTTCAATTCAAATTGATGTTCATTTGAGTAAAATGTTTGACTAATTGAGCTCTCCAAATATACATATATATAGTCTCAAAACAAGTTAAGATTAATTAAAAAAAAAATATCTTGATTTTTTAACCGACTTCATAAAAAGGAAACAGGTTATCAACTTAAACTCCGCCATTTATAAACCGGTTTCGAATTTTTTTTCAAAAGAATGTACTTCCAGATTTGTCCCGTTGAAAAGTGAACGGCCCACGACCATACAAAGTAAATACACGTTGTTTTCAACTGCTATTACTTAATCGATTCTTATGAAACTTTACACACGCATTAAGCTTCTGGTTAAATACTATATCAGGATCAAAAAAGTGGGCTGTGCCACGTCCATGCAAAGTAAATTTTATTTTTCAACAACTTCTACTAAACCGATTCTTATGAAACTTTGCATACACATTTAGTTATCGCTACAGTACGACAGTGCGGCTAAAAAGTGGGCAGTGCCATGTCCATGAAGAGCATATATTTATTTTAACTACTTCTACTTATCCGATTATTATGAAACATCGAACACACAATTAGTTCTCCTAAGAGTACATGATGATAAAATATAGGGGCGGTGCCATGCCTATTTGGTAGTCGGTTTTTTGCAAGAATTATGTTAAATATATATTTTGAATGAATATACTCTGGAGTTTCATCGTCGTAATCACAGAATATGCACAGGTTATTACTCTCAATGCCAAGTCTGTTGAAGTGTTTTCTCAGTCTGCAATGGCCTGTGAGGAAGCATGTGAGCATTCTTAGATTCTTTTACCCAAGGACATGAGAGCTATGAAACATTTTTGGTTATACTTTCCAATCATTAGCTTTGCATACCTTAATCCAGTGGAGTTCTCTAGTCCTCTTGATCTCCGACAATATATCTTCCAGGGTTTTGTCCAATCCAAGTCCGCAAAACGCTTCTGGACCGATCATGGGTGTACTAACCCCCTTTCGGCCATTTTGTCTGCATTTTCGTTTCCTACCACCGCGACGTGTCCAGGAACCCAGCAGAGTGTGATCTTATTCATGCTGCTTAGCTGATTTAGCTTAATGTGGCACTCCCAAGTTAACTTAGAGGTAGACTCATATGAGCTGAGTGCTTTGATGGCAGCCTGATTATCCGAAATATATATGTTAAAATGATGATTTTTTTATTATTCTCTTATATAAAAAAATTATGCGTAATTTTTACCCATACCGGCTGGGTTTAGTACATATTCATATATATTTTCCATCTATTTAAAGTTGCTTTGTGTTAATTGAATTAGTTTCAAGCACTACTGACCCGTGTAAAATTTGCTACATTGTTGAAAATTTTGCATTTTTGCTTAGTAAAAATATGTCAACATTTTTGTAAAGGAAATTCTCAATTTGCATAAGTAATATAGAGTTAAATATTAAGATTTGTTCTTTCTTCACATTATTTGCGGAAAAATGTTAATGATGCTCTTAGTTGCGATTTTCAAACGACTGGTCGGTCATACAGTTTCATCTAAAGCAGTAGATACCATTGTTAGTAAATACCTGAAAAATATTTATATTTTATAGTGTGATGTCCCAAGGACTTATAAAATTTTTAAAGTTTTAACAGAAGTGCCTAAATTTTATGCAGGTAAAAGATATACATTGTTATTCAAAGCTGAGATGAAAAATTCCAAAATTTTTACAGTAAAAATTGTACTGTTTATAGGAACATGACCCTTGTAAGAACACACAGTGGTATTTTGGTGGAAAAAAGCATTTGTTTTACTTTTGAAAAATCTACTGGTGTAGCTGTAGGCGTCCTTAAATAAGTCCCGATAAAATAACGCCCAATTAAGAAAATCAAATAAGGCCCAATGAAATAAACCCCAAATAAGATGAAATAACGCCCAATTAAAAAAATTAAATCAAGCCCAATTTTAACGAAATAAAACACAAAGAAGAAAATATGAAATAAAACGCAATTTTTGGGCTTTATATTTATTAAAAAACCAGAAAAAATTATGAAATAACAACCAATAAAAAAAGCCAAAATAGTTCTTGCAAAAAAAAAAAACGACTACAAAATAGGCACTGCCATTACTTTTTATCGTAATGATGCACTTTCACGAGAACTAATTGTGTGCGAAGTTTCATAAAAATCGGTTAAGTAGAAGTTGTCTAAATGGACATTTACTTTTCATGGGAGTGGCACTGCCCACTTTTCTAACCATGCTGTTGTATTGTAACAATAACTAAATGTGTATGCAAAGTTTCAAGCGAATCGGCTTAGTAGAAGTAGTTGATAAAGAATATTTACTTAGAATGGGCGTGGCACTGCGCACTTTTTTAATCATGATGTAGTATTCAAACAGAAGCTTAATGTGTGTGCACAGTTTCATAGGAATCGGTTGAGTAGAAGTAGATGAAAAGGCATGTGTATTTACTTTGTATGGGCTTAGCCCCGCCCACTTTTCAACGGGACCAATCTGGAAGTGCATCGTTTTAAATAAAGAAAAAAATCCGAAATCGGTTCATAAATTGGGAAGTTTTTGGAGAACATTCTTAAAAAAATACATGACGAATTGATAACCTTTCTGCTTTTTTTGAAGTCGTTTAAAAATGAAATAATACCAAAAATGCATAACAAACTAGAAATATTTTTTTCTATAGGCCTCTGAAATATTCATATAAAACTGTGATTACGTATTACATTTCTAAATTTAATGCATGAAAAATCGCCCAAAAGCAAAAACACCCCAAACAATTTATGAATTTATTAATGTTCACACAAATTTTGGTTATATTTCATATAATAATCCCAATATTTTTGTAAAATTTTTACAATTTTTGAGTATATTTTCTTTCCGTTGGGGAAAAATACAAAAAAATAAACGAATAAAAACTTACCGATATTTTTTGAGGATGTAATTAAATTTTACACATTCCTTTCCAAAACTTTGCCAAATCAAAGGGGCATTTAAAATTTTACTGATAAAAAATTTTGGGTGATACGCAATAATGGCCACCAAGTACGTTGAAAAGTAGCCCCGCTGAAAAAATATCTTAAAATGTTCTGCTCTAGGTATGTCGAAAATTGACTTCGCTCTGGAAAGATTTTTCTGCATTAGCGGCTTCCGGATGGGCTTTATAATCTTTTCCTCTAGGAGTATCCATTAGTGGGTTCGGCGTGTGAATATTTTCGCCCAGCCTAAATTATACATCTATTATATTATCTAATACAGAAAATCATTCACTTCAAGCAGGTAGTCGTGAAAAATAATCAAATTCAACACTTTGAAATGAGAGTGGAAAATTGCTAAATTTTGGAAAAAAAAGTAGAGGTTAATTATTGTTCGACGTTTCTCTCAAAAAATTTTCAAACTAAACTTTTTTCTTAACATTGTTTCAAAAGAATATACCCCAGCATGCACCCTATGTCCAGCATTGGTCGAATATAGTGAAGTTTTCTACGCAATTCTAAACTATCGCTTAAGAATAAAGTTCATCGAGGTTTTTAAATTTCTTTCCAAATTATATTAGATATAAAATAAAGATTTATTTGTTGAGGTATAAGCAATATATTTATGCATTTTATTGGTGCTGTTCTTTAGCCAGAATTTTCAAGAGTTACAAACATCTTATTTTATGCACAGATTTTCAAAAACCATTAGAAAATTTACAAACAATAATATTTTGAAAATCACAAAAGAATAAAGCAAGCGTAGTAGGCTTAGAAAGTTATACAATAGCCAACAAACAATTTACATTTGATATGAATCTATTTTATTTCCCTAAACCTTCATATCAACGAAGATGTCGACTATCCCTTGGACACTCCTTCAATCAACACCTTGCCCGCCTCCCTTATGACCAATATTTCAGGATAAAATGCACTGGGTTCATTGCGAAGTTGGAGGGAGAGTATTTCTCCAACGGCATTCGATGGGATTCCATATTACCACCATTTCACTCCTGTCTGGATGGAATAAGGACTTTGAAAGTGCTATCAAAGTTCAGACGAGGTACCATGTAATCAGAGAGTTTCCTCAGAGTCGGTAGTAATTGATCTTAGATTCTGGCATGGCTATAAGTCTTTGATTTTCACTTTTAATATGCCGCACTGCTCGAGGATACAGCCAATACATGAAGGTCAATCGGAATTACGTTTAGTGTAGCATTCAGAGCCTCTGAAGGACTAGTACGTAAACAACCTGTAATCCCGATGCAATCAGATCTCTGTATTCTGTATAGCTGGTCTACCGTTTTTCTTACTTTTGCTGGACCACTCTACCGATCCCTAAGTCGATAATGGACGTACAATTACTATGTACATCCATTTAAGCATGATAGAGCTTAGACCCCATTTGGAACCAAACATTCTCCGACAGGAGTATTAGGCAACTGTGGCCTTTTTAACTCTGTGTTGAACATTTAGTTTTCAGGATAATTCAGGATAGCTCCTAGATATTTGCGCTGTCCGATAGGAACAGTACCTGATTCTGTAGACGAGGTAGTGTAAAGTTCTGAATTTTGGAACTTGTAGTAAATTATACCAGTTCGGTTTTATTTGGGTTCACTCCTAGACCACAACCCGTGTTCCATTATCCCGTCCATAAACATACCTAATACCAATAGCACCACATCGTTGGCGTAAGCCAGTTTGAATTTTCGCTGTTGCCTACTTTTGCAGTGACGTTTCTTGCCTTCAACATGGTGATAATCCATTTTCTAATCTATCCCTCAACATCGACATCACGAAGATCCTCTTGAACGACTGCCACTGTAACGTTGTCAAAGGCGTTGTTTGTGTCTAGGAAAGCAGCATGGGCGTACTATTCATGTTAAAGGGATCTCTTCATGAATCTTACCACCGTGTGTAGTGCTGTTTCAGCAGAGCGTCCCTTAGGTAGACATGCTGACTGTCTGAGAGTCTTGAGCCCCCTACAAGTCGCTATCTAATATGAGAGTCTATTAATCTTTCAAGCGTATTCATCAGAAAAGATGGCAGGCAGATCAGTCGGAAGTATTTTGTATTCTCATGACCTCTCTTGCCAATTTTCGGAATCAAAACTATTCTGACCTTCCTCTACCTGCTTGGAACGCAGTTAAGAGAGAGGCGGAGTTTAGAATTTAAAACGCCAGGGGATAATAGAGCTTTTTGGGCTCTGTAGAATCCTTGACATGATGCCATTAGCGCCTGGCAACTTAAACGAAGAGAATCTGTCAATTTCTCATAAGATTTTCTCCCGAGATATAATATCACCATTGACAGCGAGTTACTTCCCACTAAAGCGACTGATCACACTGGCCGTGTCCGTACAGCCGGTAAAGTGTGTTTTAAGAAGTATATCTAGTGGCTTTGCTGAGGATTCTGACCAGGTTCCATCCGCCCTATTAACGAAGTTTGGACAGGTTTGGTTCATGGTCAGAGCTCTACTAAGATTTGCAGAATCTCTAGTATTCCTCCATTAGTTTCTTTTGGCGACTTTTAAGACTTTTTTTTATAAACTTTTAGCTTGTCGCGGTAGGGTTGCCTCCGTGCGTAGCTTTGAGAATTCTGAGCTCCTCCATGGAGGGTAACTCTTCTTAGCTTCGTTAAAAGGCAGAAAATCTCAAAAGCTTTGGTTATAGTCTTGTTGAAGACTTCCACATTTTGTCCACCGTCAATCAATCGCATTCAAGATTTCTGGTACTCTTTTTAGTTTATGTTTCAGAATCCCGTTGCACTTATTCCAGTCAGTTCTCGTCGGGTTTCCGAAGCCCTTTTTTTTTTGTTTTGTACTCTCCAACTTGTCGATCGAAAACCTAAATTTGTTGTTTAAGAGGGTAATGTCCAGAACCTCTTCCCATCCACTAAACCTGTACAAACTCGGAAAGATAAAAGTCGCTGAAGTGCCGGCATTACAAATAGTTAGTTTATTAAGGTTAATGTAAGCTAAGATATGCTCACCTCTGTCATTGATTTCACTGCTGCCCCATATTGTATGACTAGTATTTCCATCACAACAGACGATGATGTCTTCATTGGTGCCAATGGATGACATGGCAGCTTCCAATTCGTCTGGAGGTGCTGGCTTGTTATGTGTCATGTATCATGGTGCCATAAGGAAGCTTTTGCCATCTGTCAGCTCGACCCTCACAGCTGTAAGGTCCTCTGAGCTAAACTGTGGCAAAGAAACATATTAATATGTTTTTGGCTACTAGATATGATCTGGGCTTACCATTACCTTTAGCATACAGTACGTTGCACGTGGACCTTGGAAATCTCTTTATCTTGGAGTTTGCTACACATGGCTCCTGTATCTCGCATATGTCCAAGTCCTCTTCGGCTAAGAGGACCTTTAAATTATCTGTTGCGATTTTCGTCGTTGCGATTTTCGGCTTCAGCACTCGTTGGGCGGAACACCTTAACCTTGGCGTTCCTAACCCCGAAAAATAGTTTAGATCCCGCTTTCTGATCTTCGCAATACTTTCTCAGAGGAAATCCTTAGAGACCGCGTCCAAGCACTTGATTACCCTGTAACCCCGGTGTGTCTCTCGGAGTCAAAACGAGATGTCGGCTTGTCCTTATTGGTGAGGACGTAGTCTATTATGAGCTTATCCAATTTGGAGGAGATGTCGCCCCATTCTGGTACTACAGGGACAATGCGGCCACTTTTGTTGTTCGCCAGAGCCATAAGTAGTTGGTCTTTAACTAACTTCTTGAAGGGCCTCCGTATGCATGATGACGTGGATGAGACTAGAGTGGTCGTCTACTGTAGGACCTTCCTCCTTTTCGGAGACTTACCGCCCTCCGCCTGAGAGCGGTTTCTTTTCGCTGTTTCTCTTTTGGTTGCAGTGGCAGCCTTGGACGTACCTGGTAGTGAGTCCATAAACTTATGATACTCCTCTACCACCGTCTGGTACCTTAACTTGTTCACAGCGTCATACTCGTGTGTGACTTCATTCCATTATTCTTGGCAATCTTGTCTAGAATGAAGGCGGCCTTGGAGTATTTTTCTTTCCAGAGTTCCTTCTGGCTCCTTCTTTTTTTATTTTTACACTGCAACTAGTTGTCGGACTCGACTACCGGTGTTGGGGGACTATTTGATATATTTGGTTTTAATTGTTGTGCAGATAGCGGGCTACTGTGGCTTTTACTCTCACCATCCGAGAGGCCTACTACTGTCTCCTGAGTGGATTTTTTTTTTGTTTTTTTATATTTACTGATTCCATACGTTGATCTCACCAGTAGGCCATAAAGGAAATGGACCATCCACGCACTGACGGCGTACGTGCATTTCATGAGGCGTTACAACCGACACGTGTCCTGGCACCGGAGGGGAGCTGTTAGCGACTAGTCAGCTTTAACTACTAACTAGCTATTCTAGTATAATTTATAAAGGCTTTTGAAAAAGCTGATGGGCGTTTTTATGCGATTAATTTAGAATTTCGGGAAAAAATTCATAATTTTCGTCCAATGCTGGATGTAGCGTAAATGCTTTAATCAATTGAAAGTTTCGAATGTACGAATAATCACCCAAGTGAAAATCGCCCGAAACAGCAATATGAAGAAACGCCCAAATTGTTAGGTGATTCGTCATAGTGAAGAAACATTCGAAAGCCAGCGCCCGATCGCCAAAAAAGCGAAGATTAACCCAAAAGTATGAATAATCGGCCTAAGTTTTTGTGTGTTCGTTCATTATGTAAAATCACCCGAATTTGGAATGAATAAACACTTAAATTTTTTTGGGGGTTTTTTAATATTTTGAAAGAAATTTGGCTATTATTCATTATGAACAAATACCCTAATATCTGAAAGTGTTGAGTCGCCCAAAAGTCGATGAACAATCACCCAATTTTTTTACAACAAATTTTGGACGATTATAATTTTTTGTTTTTCGGTTGATTTTCACTTGATTCAACTACAATCATTTTTGGAGTCTATTATTTCAAAATATTGAACTCAAAAATTTTACTTTTGAAAAAATTTTAAGAAAAACGTCGAATAATTAAGCTCTATTTTTGCAAAAATTAAAATTTTTCACTCCTATTTCAGTCTTGAATTTTATTCTTTTTTAATACTACAAGAATTAAGATAAGTAAAAACTTTTATGTTATCATATATTATAAAATATTTTTCGGAAAATTTCGGCTATGCTGTTACCGGAGATGGTTACGAAATAGGGAACAAAGTCGAGGCTTAAAACAAAAATTTTAAAATTTAGTGCCAAATATCTTTGAAAAAGTTCAAGATATCCAGATGAAATAAACTGTATTTTCTTTATCTATGTATTAACTTTACAACAAGTTTAAGTTCATTAAAATCATATAATATTTATAAAAGTTCTGTGGCCAACAAAGATTTTCATGTCTGAGGTAGTTAAATTTTACACCCTGTTCCTAACAGTGTTTTTAAAAGGATAGTCCAAATTTCAACATTCTTAAAGATTGGGGCCGCGTCTAAGATTTTTACTAAAATCGTTTTGCAATCGGCTCGAAAGTTACAATGATACACATTTATTAGCCTTTTTCCAATTGGAACGACTGTGCAGTGTTTTATCTGAATAACATTTTACAGCAATTCCTAGATATTACTCTCGCCTTTCAGCTTGTAGAAATATTTTTACGTCGGATTATAATTTATTGAGGTACAAGCCGCAAAAATTTAAAACGTAGATTTTTAGACGATTTTCCAGAAATCATTATTAAAAAACAAAAATTTGAGAAATTTTCTTTCTCGTTAGGCCAAAGTATCTTTTGAGACGAGCATATGAATAATAAAATCGTCATATATTTCAAACAAAAATAAGGAAGTTATTAGACACTAAGTGAAAAAAGTTGAATTGTTTTCAATACAAAACTGCTTTACCTAGAAACAAAATTTTAGCGAGTTTGTATAAAAAATAAATTTGGGTTTTTTAATTTAATGGCTTATAGCCTTTTTATTATTTTAGTGGGTCTTAGTGATTTTATGTTTTATTTGTTCGGCAAGAAATTATCTTTAAGATAAAGAAGAAAATATGTCTAAAAATGCACTATTTTAACGCTTTCTTAGCACTGTAGCTCAATAAATTTTCATACTGCAGACTCTTAAAATATTTGCTCTGGCTGATGTAACAGAAGATACTAACATTCAAATACTGTGCGGGTAAATTAAAGAACTAGAGACTCAAAATAGAATATAGAACCATTTGTGTTCACTCAGACCCGCAGTTTGCTACTTTTCTGTTTTTTTCGATATTGCATCATTTTCTTTAAAAAGATTGTGTTCGTTTCTTTTACAAAGGTAAAATTTTCAGTAAATTTGAGAAAATACTGAAGTTTCTTCATTAGGATATAATATAATTTTATGTCTTACCAGTAGCATTCGTAAGTAAGACATCATTTCAGTTTCCTACTTGCTTGTTAATTAATTTTATTTGGTTTTTCAATTTACTGTATAAAAACACTTGTTTTTATTGTGTCTTAATATTTATCATTGATTTCTCTCAAACTAACAACCGAAAGTTATGACCATGATATTAATTGGATATAATAACAAATATAATTAAGTTCTATGAGGTGAAAACTACAGAAAATGAGAAATTAATAAGTGAGTTTCTACCATTGTTGTAGTTTTGAAACTATTCAAATATATTTATATAATACATAAATATGCTACGGTCTTATTTACTTAAAGGTCAATTACTAAACAATTCAAGTGTTTTGCAGATGACCTGAATTATTTAATTAGATATCCTACAAATCTATTTCAAACTTAAAAGGAAAACCTGTGTTATTTTATACAATAAATGACCTCTAGTGCTTTCGGATATGTTTCTAAGAGAATGCATTTGGTTTTACATTGTCGAGAATAAACTCAATTTTAAAAGTAAAAAGAACATTTAAGTTTGTGTTAACATTGTTAAAGTGAATAAATACAATGTGAATAATGTACGAAAACAAGACTTAATTAAATTTAAATATTTTTAATTGCGCTTATTCTTTTCAAAACAACAAACAAACAAAAACATCTCTATTTTCAAGCCAACTATAACAGAAAAGTCATTCTCTGTTCCTGCTACATGGCTGGCTGGTTGGTTGGTTGTTTAAATGTTCATTCATTACGCGAAAGCAAAAACTAAATATTAAAGAAAATAGTTCAAATTAAAATAACAAAAATAAAATAAAATTTACAACTCAAAACACACTCATCTCGTGCGTTGCAAATCACTAACAGGCAGGGCATCCAATTATTGTACGTGCTGATTTTGAAGCCTATTTTAAGTGTGTCTGTAAATAAAACAATTTTAGAAAATTTTTATTTCTAATGAAACATAATAAAACATTAAATTGATTTAATGGGAAGTTAAGTAAAAATTTTTAAATTAAAAAATTAAGGCTTCGGTATTAAAACAAGTACCAAGGCACAAGCACGGTAGTGTGCCAAGCAAAGTTCAGTCCCATGCACACTGTGTGCTTTTGCTTCACTTCATCATAATATAATGAAACTAGAAACATAAAGATACTTCATATAAGTAGTTAACTTCATAGTTGAACTTTGAGAGTTTTACCATCAAAGCTTCCAATGATATGAAAATGTATAAAGTGTATATTATAGTACCTATTTACTGACTCACTTAGTCATCAATATGTATTATGGAACAATTCAACTATTTATAGCTAGAGAGCTGAAATTGGTTATACAATTAGGTCCTACTGAGCAAGTAATCAAAACATACCGCACAACAAATCGTCCAATATAAAAACGCACAACATCTTTATGAACTATCCCCCATTTAAATCGGGTTTTTGCACTTTACAGTGGCATGACATAATGTCCAGTGACATAATGTCCATGGGCACTATTTCACGTTGACATAATCTGTGTGCATAGTTACATAAGAATCGGTTTATTAGAAATTGTTTAAAAAAAATACTTTGCATGAGCGTGGTAATTCCTATTTTTTAGTCATGATGTAGTAATGAAGTGTAAGCTTAATGTATGTGTAAAGTTTCATAACAACCGGTTGAGTAGGAAATAGCTGAAGTTAATGTGGTATTTAGAAGACCCAAGCAATTGAATTGAGTAAGAAATTTGTATGAAAAGCACAGTTTTTCGAGTGGTTTCCATAAAAATTTTCTACTCAAATCGATTCCTGGCGTTCTACACTGAAAAAATAGTTTTACATAAATTCAACGAACCCGCATTCGTTGATTTGAATTCATTGAAATTCAACGTATTATACGTTGATTCAAAAAAAATATTCATTGAAATTCAAAGTAAAATTTTATGTAGATATGAATTGAACATTGAAACCATTCTTTGGTATTATTCGTTGAATTTAACAACGAACTAGTTTTTTGATTTAACGTATAATACGTTGAATTTAAGGAACACCTTCATTCTTCTAAATAAAAGAAAACACCTTACTAAATTTTAAGAAAGTGTACTTTGATTCAAGGAAACCATTCATTGATTTTAAGTAATGTACGTTGAATTTGACTTCAAGAAGACGAAGAAGATATTTTATTCAAGGAACCCGTTCATTGATTTTAAAGGCCGGGGCACATAGAATCCGTCATACGTCATCCGTTGCCTTTTTCAACTGACGTTAACGGAATGACGGATAATGTTGGCACAATGAGTACTTTGTTAACGGAGGGAAAATCAGCTGTTATTTATTTATTAATTTTAATTTCTTTAATTCTTTATTTTAATTCTTATTTCTTAATTCTTAATTTCTTTATTTTTTTATAACAAAGCACCAAAACTTTATACAATCGAATAAATTTTAATTTAAATTATTTTATTTTTGAGCGAAAAACAAACCCACAACAAAGAACAAATCAAACAATTGTTGTCAAAGTACTCAACGTACGTTAAAAGTTAAAAGTTGGCCAACTTTGTACTTTGCGTTGACGGAGAAGTACTGTATGTGATCAAGTTCATAAGAAAACATGTATTTTAACTTAGCTGTCAGTTGAAAAAGGCGACGTATAACGTATGACGGATTCTATGTGTCTCGGCCTTAAGTAATGTACGTTGAATTTATCTTAAAGAAGAAGAAGAAGATTATGTTTTATTCAATGAACGAGTACTTTGATTCAAGGAACCACCACTTGAATTTTTGGTTTGCTTGGTTCAATTCAACGTACTAGTTCCTTGTCTTATAACGGGAAAAAGACATACTAAAAAGTAAAAATAAACACAAAGCAATCAGTTGTTATTCTTCGTTTGCCAAATAAGTTTGTGTACAGCTAAAAAACGAAATTTGTAATAAAAAAAGTGTCAAAAAGTAAGTAACTAATAAAGCAGTAATTACAATTAATTTTAAAGAGTACAAAATACATTGTTTTCATTGCAAAAAGAAATATAGTTGTATAAATATATTAATTCGTCATATAAGAAAATCCCACGAGTTTAATATATATCGATGTTATGAATATAATTGTGCATTAGTTTTTACCGATTTGTGTCGATATAAAAGGCATATAATACAAGCGCACGCTGCTATAAGTCAAAGATTGAAAAACTCCAGTATATGTGAAAATTATTGAAAAACATCACATACCGATGTTATTTAAAAATCAAAAAATGGGAGACATGATTCAGTTTGAACATTATTTGAAGGAATGGCGTAAGTCCCACTCAATAAGTATTCAAGATCTTGGTGCTGATCCAGCGAAGACTTTGTCGCAATGCTCATCAAACTCTACGTCTGTAGCAAGTCCAAGGGAAACCAACCAGCAAGAAGTTATATTGTCTGAGATTTTAAATCAAAATACCAGATCAACACAAGTAATGGATTACTATAATGAGAATTCTCGTTTGTTATGTCATCACCGATCATTGTTAATTGATATTATTTGTCACTATTTTGAAGAAAATTCTTTGCATATGCCGCTGTCAACAACCTATAAGCTGGAAGAGGAGATAATACTTCGCTTTCCCAGTGAGAAATTACAGTACTATCGTACTTCTAAGCGAGGTAAAATGTATATGAAGTATTGCAATTCCAAATGTAGCAGACATATTACGAAAAGAAAATCAGTTCCAGACGCACCAACTCCTGACATTACTGGTTCCAACTCCCAAGTTTTATGTAAGTATAGTAGTTTTACGATAGCATTATTTTACATAAATATTTATCTATGTTAATTTTAAAGATTCCGAGAGCAACGCAGAGGATTGCATTAGAAGCCTCAGATATGACAATTTGAGTGCAGACGAATTCGACAGTACTTGGCAAGCATGCAGCAATTTCAGAATTAATGAAATAAACCAAGCTTCCACTTTAGCCGATGTTTTTAAAAGATGGCCTGAATATAAAAAACCGAGTGGATTCCGATATGTGAGTATATAAATATTTACTGTTTTATACTTTAATATTTATTGCAAAATAAATATTTGTATTAAGATTATCAAAGCTTAAGGTCTAATTCATAAATCAAATAAAAAAATAAAGTTTTTTTCTATTTGCAGATTTATGAATTAAACCTGAAGCTTGAACATTCTTAAACTCCGATTACCCGGGCCGCACGGGACCAAAACGACGGTTAACTGACTTCCGTATAATCCAGGTTCATCTGTATAATAATATTTTATTACAATATAACTATATTTTAGATTGACAAAGACTTCAGCGTTGCTTTTGGGAAACGTGAAGGAGTTTTCTTTAAATGGCCGGAACGATTTGCGAAGATAAAAAACTTTCTTCTATCAGAGAACAACGTCAAAGATAAATCTCTGATAGAAATATTGAATAACTTTGATGAGTCGCAGTGCAATGACGGTAAATGCAATTTATTACTACTCAATACTTGTTTATCTACAATTTATGTTTGTTTTTTATTTTTTTAGACAATGCTGCTGTAAAACTGATGTGGTGTCTTCATGGATACTTCATACCTACAATAAAGGTTACAAAAAATAACAACAAAGAGACCTTTATACACAATGAGAAATTCTCAGGATGCGTTTATGTTTGTTGGGAATAGCACACAAGAAGTAACCGAATATGTTAATAACGTATCGTCTACAGAAGTATTCGTTCAACCCTTCATTCTAGCTATTGGAACTAAGAACTTTACCTTATTCGAAAATTTCTTAGTTTATTTAGATGGAATATCTTTCCAGTTTAGCTCTTTTTTGAGGGCTTTATATATATATATATATGTTTTAAATGCTTTCATTTATTTAATTTAGAGTATCCTCCACCCTGCATTAAATTTTGGCAATTTATTGAGTGTTATTTTTATGGTTTTGTAAATACAAACAAAACACCTTCAAGAGCTTCTGTAATGACAGAACAACTCAAAGAAACCAAATAAATTTACTTAAGTTTGTTTTATTGTAAATAAACATTAATTTATAAATGAATTATAAGTTAACTTTCTAATTTATAATAATTATTAAGGCTTTATAAAGTTTTTATAAAACGGATTTTCATATTAAGCCTCTATAAAGCCTTAATAATTTTTATGCATAAGGCAATAATTATTTTGTAGACTGTAATATTACAACCAAATTTTTTATGTACAAACATATACATATATAAACATATATATATATATATATATATATATATATATATATATATATATATATATATATATATATATATATATATATATATATATATATAAATATATATATATATATATATATATATATATATATATATATATATATATATATATATATATATATATATATATATATATATATATATATATATATATATATATATATATATATATATATATATATATATATATATGTATATATATATATATATATATATATATATATATATATATATATATATATATATATATATATATATATATGTATATATATTTATATATATATATACATATATATATATATATATATATATATATATATATATATATATATATATATATATATATATATATATATATATATATATATATATATATATATATATGTATATATATTTATATATATATATATATATATATATATATATATATATATATATATATATATATATATATATATATATATATATATATATGTATATATATTTATATATATATATATATATATATATATATATATATATATATATATATATATATATATATATATATATATATATATATATATATATATATATATATATATATATATATAAGTAAATTATTATATAAATTTTTAAATAAAATACTCAAATTAATACGAACTTGCCTATTATTATATTTATTTAAAGTGAAATTTTGAATGTATAGGTGCATTGGGTCAAGGAACAAATTCATAAAATTCAATAAATAGGTTCATTGTGTTAAGGAATAGGTTTCTTAAATTCAAGGAACAATTTCATTAAATTCAAAGTATGTATACGTTGGGTCAAGGAATATATTCATAAAAATCAATGAATGCATTCATTGGGTCAAGGAACAAGTTTCTTAAATTCAAGGATCTATTTCATTAAATTCAAAGTATAAATACGTTGGGTCAAGTTCATTCCATTCAATATATAGGTTTAATGAATTTACGTAAGGTTTCAACGTATGGATTCTTAACTTCAACGAACTGGGGCGTTGAATTCAACAAGTCAAGGATTGGCATACGTTGAATTCAATGAACATGTTCCTTAGGTGAAAAATAAGGAATAAATTCGTTGAATCAACGAATTTTTTCCTTGTTTTTATGTACCTTTTTGGTTCAGTGTAGAAACAACACGTAAATGTTTATTTATTTTTATGTCCTATATTTCATATTGTCTTGACGTGACATTGTCAAATAGTTACAGAATATTTTTGATATTGAGATTATGCTTGGTATCACTGCTCAGACATGTTCCCCTCATTTTGGAAGTAGATTTATTCCTGTATTAGTTTTTTCATATTTTTTCTAGACTCTACATTTAGGGAGGTAGATATCTTAGCTTGCGCGTTTTCTCCAGAGGTCTGAGAGCTCCTTACTCCACCATTGTGCCTCTTTGATTCTTAGATTCATATGCTCCAATCATTGCCCCGTTAAACTTATCGAATATAAAATCTAGCTCTAACTAGTGCATTGGTGCCCTGTTAATATTATTTACCAAATTGTCCTTTAGGTGTTCCCTATACAGGTGCCAATCGGCATTTTTCGGATTCCTGGATGGAGGTGTCGGTTCAGCATTCCCATCTATGTCGAAGCTTATAATTCAATGATCCGATATTGATGGTTCGTCCGAAATTCTCCACTTCCTGTCAAGACCAAAACCATAGATTATACGTAGATAGTCAACTGGGCTCGTGTCAGAAAAAAATTGACAACTCTCTTCACACCTACGGGTATTTTGTTGTCCAACACACTGAGAGAGGCAACTCAACACTCATTATTTGCACACACAAACACTATTTTATATTATTAAATTTTTTTATTTGCAATATAACAAATTTTATGTTTCTTCTTGCTGTAATTTTAAAATATTTGTTTAATTTTGTTGACATTTGTGTAGTGAAATTTATCAAAGTTTTCAACCGTT
Source organism: Panzeria rudis (assembly GCA_956483635.1). Taxonomy (NCBI): domain Eukaryota; kingdom Metazoa; phylum Arthropoda; class Insecta; order Diptera; family Tachinidae; genus Panzeria; species Panzeria rudis. The sequence continues at coordinate 94,795,814 of OY101450.1, read as the reverse complement.
TTTTTCATTCAACAGTATTGCAATTTTGATACTATTTGGGATAATTTTTTATAGTGCCAAATAGAAAAAATGCAAAAAATGTTTAGCGAATTAATGAATTAATGCAAAATTAATTGTATATAACAACTAAAAATTCGTGTTTAAAAAATATAAATTTTTTTAAATACTTTTTGTACAACTAAGTATGGATTTGTAGCTGTGGGGAATATTTTATTTTAAACCAATACTAAAACAAAATGTTCTACTAACACATTCTTAGACTTAGGTTTTTGACAGCAGACTCAGGCATTTGAAGTTTTGGTTGACTATCTACGTATAATCTCTGCCCAGAACTCACATCTCTTGTCCTAGTTACGAAAGTGAGGGTGCTGTTGGCTGAGTAGTTAGCGCGTTTGACCACAAACCCTGAGCTCCTGAGTTCGAGACTAGTTTCAGGCAAGCCAACAACTTCATGCAATTTTCTCATTTTAATTGGTGTGTTATTGTGTTGGTTGTTGTTGAACTGTTTAAGTGATGAATGCATAGGACTGATCACTTTGGCAGTTGCAGCAGTGAGTAATACTAACATATCCTAATGCACTTCACAGCTCCCTCCTTCGTTGGTATTGTAGCAAAACCGTCGGCAAAATAAAAGAACTAATAAAACGGCTACACAGCTTAAGCAACTCAACGCCTCCACTTGACACCGGAGGTGCTTGCAATACTGGGGGATTACTCTGTAATTCGAAACGAAAGAAATGCTTTCGCATTGCAATGTAAATAACATACAAATGCGAACAGTTTTCCTTTCGCATCGCAGTGCAGAGTAACCCCCCTTCTCTAGAAAAAAATGCGCAATAGCAGGGTTGTTAATAAATTAAGCTTTCTATCTCTCTCCCACTTCACCACCTATTCTCTCTACACTATCCCTTTCCCAAAGAAGGGAACACATTAATTAATTAACTGGTAGGCATTAATTGCCTGATTGTGTTACTTCTTAAAAAATAAAATAAAATAAAAAAGTGGGGGTGTTCCTCAGAGTAAAGATTTCTAAGCTATTACTACATAGGAACTCTAAAGAACACTTACCTCTATTGTTGATGTTACTGCTCCCACACATAGTGTGGTGGAAATAAGCATCGCATCCAACGAGCAGCGGTAAGCTGCTTCCACTGCAGTGTGCCACAAGTCGGTGCAGCTGTGCTGGTGGCACGCCCATATCTCCCGCCATGTAGGCTGACACTACTGTTATGATCCGATAAGTGCCGCCTATGAATAAACTCACGATTATAGGCACCATGTCTCGTGACATAAACTCTGAAAGTAAGAGATAGTTTATATTCTTCCTTATCAGTATACATGCTATTGGATGATTTGCTCTAAGATCATATATTACCTCACTGTTATCGCAGTATAGTCCTTTAATCATTTCCTGGTGCGTTCATGGTTCTTGAATAAGTACCATTTCCGCGTGTTCCCTGGGGAACATCCGAGCTATTACTGCCGAAGCAGTCTTAGCATGATGTATGTTCACCTGCGCTATTTTGGTCTTATTTTTACCTTTGATTTGAGGTCCCACGAGTGTCAGAATCTTGAGTACCCTCATGCCATAGCCCTGTTTAGCATAAAGGGTCCACCGTTACTTCCCGAAGCGGACAGGTATCGGGAAGGCTCCGCTATAATACAGCCTAATTGCAACCGGCCGTAACTCATCCAATGGGCACTTGTCACATAACACCCTGGATTAATTGGTATTAGTTCTTTATTAGTTGCTCCCATCCAGCCCGTCTGGCATGGTTGAACCTTTCAAGGAGATATTCCCTACATGCATGGCCGGTTAGGTCCTTGCAACCATAAGCCTCCGCAGCACGAAAAGGTGACTACTCCGTGAAGGAAATAACCAGTACGTCATAGTAATATTTGAATATGTAACAACATTGGTCCCTCTATTCCCTGCAGACAACACGACTAGTCCATACACGCACGTAAAGTATCCATAGAGGAATAGGACTTGTCCAAAGGTAACTCAAATGTATAGAGAAAAAAGAGTGATATAACATCCCGACCAGAAATTTTCACGCACACCCAATTAGGAACCAACTGGGTTGTCCAATTGGTTTCCAAATTGGGATGTAACGCAGAAACATATTTGGGATCCGATAGGGTAATCGTTATAAGATTTCCATCGGGATATCCCGATACGATCTCAACTACTATTTGTCATACGTATTCGATGTGGCATCAACACATTTCGCTGTATTGAAAGATTAATTTTTGATTATGTTTTTATCATGCCACATAAATAAATATGTAGATGCATACTTACATACATACATAAATGTATACGAATACCATTTATTTTCCTTTTTTTTGAAAAAAAAGACATATTAATTTTATTCAATTAATATTTTTATATTAAAATTGTTTAAATTTTGAAGTTTTTCTATTTCAAAGGTTGCTTGAAAACTAAAAAGTTTTATTTCTAGAGGACACAAACAAACGAAACTTATTATTATTAACATTTACAAAAAATAATATTATATTACAAGCATAAATTTAACTAACCACAAAAAAAAACGATCGAGGCTCGCCGAAAATATTACACACACACGCGCAAAAATTAGTACATAGCGAAAACTCGCGAGAACATGCCAAAACTGGGAGCTTATGGGGTTCCTTAATATTTTGACAATGTTTCGAAATTGACGAAAATTGTATGGATTGCCAAGAATGCGGAAAGTCGTAAAAAAGTCCCAAACTCCAAAAAACTTGCTCTCATCGAAAAAAATAGCAAACTCTGAAAGTGTTTAAAAATCGATAAAAAAAATATATCAAAGGGACAAGATTAAGCAAAATCTCCTCCAGAATTTCCCAAGAAGTTCCTAGTAGGTTCTTACTTGGGAAAAACTAATGTTAAATCACTGATTTGTATAGGAGCTATCCCAACAAATTACCGGCTAAATCCTGAATGGGATAAACCATTTTGGTTTCCCCCATTCATTCCTAAGTGGGCTCCAATATATGTATTGAGACAATTTCTAGTCGGGATATAACGCAATTAATGAAATATTTATTTTACTAAGTCAACATTAACAGAAACATAAAAAAAACTTGCGGCCCTTTTCACAATGTATAATTAAGAGTTAAGGTGAACCTTAATGTTAAATTTTGTATGCCGCATTTGCCATTAAATTTGTTGTCAACAAATTTTAGATCGAACGCAAAACTGCGTTTATTTCTTATAAACTTATGCGTCCAACACTGAGTGAATAGAAAGTTATTTTATTTAAGTTCAAGCCTGAATTCATTTTTTGTTTTAATTTGAAAACAGTTTTGTTAAAAACCGAATAACACATAAAAAATGCAGTGATGCCACCAGGTTCGATCCCTGTGCCTGGAAAGTCGTCATCAATACCAAATTTTTTCCTGATGTACATTAGTGTGGTATTATGTTAGTTGTTGTTGGACTCTTTAAGTAATGAAGGCATAAATAGCACTGGTCACTAAGCAGTACTGGCAGCGATTGATACTGTTCTATGTGGCAATAGCAGAATTCCGAAAGAATTAAGCTATTTTGGGTGATATTTCATGATATTTTTTTGGCAATTTTTTGTAGGCGCTTATTCATGCAGCCAAAAAAAAAAAAATCTGAAAACGGGAACTTTTTATCTAGGGGAATTATGTAACTTAGCATAAATGGCAAAATATGGCCAAGCTGCTATCAGAAATTTTGGCCGGTAAAAGTAAAAAGTTTTTGATATGTGCTTGTGAACATTTTTTCCCATAATTCTTTCCAATATTAGGTAGGTAAAAAATATTTATGATTATTTCCCATATTAGAAAGTTAAAAAGTTTACTAAGTTGGCAGGTTGTCTAGAAACCAGATGGTATATTAACTTGTGCCTTATTGAACTTTTTTGTGGATTTTGTTTTGGTTATACAAGTTCGCAGCCATGTTTTAACATTAAACATTTACAGCCATATTCATAAATATATAAAACAGGGCAATAAACTACTTTTAAGCAAAAATTCATAAAATTGCATTCAAAAATATATATTACAGGAAAATTTTTAAATAGGTTTAAAGATGGTATGCACCTACTATAAACCTTCAATAAATTCATATCATCGATATATCAATTTCAACTTCAAATATCTTTGCAAATTTAGTACACAGGAATACATGATATGCTTTAAATTAAAGCTTGAAGTCTGGGCTATAAGCGTTTACGTACGTTTTTTTTTTAAATTTGATAGAATATGTCACTTAATTATGTAAGTTAAACAAAATTCGCAACAAAATTAGCAAAAAAAAAAAACACCATCAAAACACATAAAAGCAAAAAGGAAATGTTAGTGATGTAGAAACAATCAACACAAGTGAAAATAGGCTCGTTATTCGAGTACCTTTTTCATACATGATTAAAAGAGTCGTGTGAACTCTTTTGTAATCATTTCTCTTTTTTGCTTTTACTTCATAGAAAACTTGTGTTAAATAAGTTGAGAAATATATTATAAAGAGAGTTCAAAATATCTTAACTTACACGAAAACAATAAAAAGCTATTAGTTTAATTCAATATCCGGATGAAATCATATTCTTTTTATTGCAACACTAACTACAAAACATGGTGGTGTTGCCAGTATCGAAATCTAAATTTCCTTAAAACACACAATGTCTATTGTAGTGTTTATGAATGCAATTTTATATTAAACAGTTTTTAGTGCGAAACTGTTTAATAACAATTGTGAGTCTTAAAACTAAAATAAGAAATTTTTATGAATGTGGCTGTTAAATTTTAATAAAAATATTTCATTTAAGAATCTAAAATTTTTGGTTGCTCTGCCAATAACATGCAGGCACACGAGTAACATTCTATCTACAATGACACGTAGCATGGCACACACAACGAAACAACAACGATAAGATTATAAAAAACATTTTAAATGTTGCTTTAGTTGCTATGCTTTGTATTAACAAATTTAAAGTTCAGAAAATAGCAAAGTCAAGAAATGAAGTTACTTAAAGTTTGGGTGTATCCAATTTCCAATAGCGTAGTGTTCCAAAACCTGGGAAATTTTATGTACAACTTACCCAGAATATTAGCTATCCTAAATAAAGTTTGTCTAACCCTATGAGTTTCATGCAAAATATGTTTTAAGACATAAAAAGTTCAAATACTACTTGAGATAGAATGGGGCTCTCCAAAAATTTTTTCTGAAACTCGATTAGTTTGAATGAACTTTTGTTCATTCAGATTTTTATCTGACTTATGCATGTATTTAATGTTAAGCAGAGGAAGAAAAATTAAACGCTTCTTCGCAGGCTTAACTTACCAATTGATAAACATAATTCCATATTTTAAGAACAGCGGCGATGTCTTACGTTTTTATGAGAACTGATGCACAGTGAGACAGAATCAAATAGTTTTGGATATAAATAATTTCTTAATGATTTATCCAATCGCAATATAATTTCATATAGCAAAGGAGCATTCCCGTTTATGATTTGAATACCAAGTCTCAAAGAAGGGCACTTCGGTCATAAACAATATTTTACCGTTTGTCAATTTTTTTTCTTATCCGATTTCAAAAGTGTTTTCTATATTATAGCCCTGAATTAGATATAAGAGACACGTGTTTAATTGTTAGACTTATCTTGTATTGGGAGTTTTTCAAAACTTTATTCCAGTATTTGAAATTTTATCGGATCCAAATATCAAACGATTTTCAAAATTTTTCTTTTGTTGGCTAAAAAAATTTTAAATCGCATGGAAACATTTATTAAAGGAAATTTCATGAAATTATTTGTTATTTTTGAAACTGATAAAAGACCACTTTTTGAAATGTATTAGTTAACGGTAAATTTATTAAGATATAGTCTATATACTATTTCGTCCCCTTAGTAAAACAATAGTGTGTAATTTTTTTGCCATTTCGAGATAATGGAGTTTAAATTTTTTGTGTTATTAGACATATGGGAAAACAGAAATATTTCAGAAAATAATCGATGTTTTTAAGTTGTGGTCATTTGTGGTGGAATAATCAAGCTACTAGTAGATGATATTTCATTAATTTACAAGTGCTTTAATTGCAAATAAATGGGATTCAAAATACCATGATGTCACTTAGGCTATTTTAGTTGTTTTATAATATGTATTAAAATCATTATATCTATTTTATTATGTATGGTATACACTATTTTATTTGAATCTTTTACACCATTTATCACCAAATCCTTTTAATTTGTCGGACAAATGTTCATGCAGTAAAACAAAGTATTCGTGCTTAACAATCCATTTTATTCATAATTCACAGTCATTTTTGGTATTTCAATGACACGTTGTTATTTTTTTTGCAATACAATTTTTACACAGTTTTAATTAATTAAAAAATACATGAATAAAAAGCAATATTCATCAATATTCATATACGGAAATATCCTACTCCACATCAGGCTCATCCAAGCAATTTTTATTTCCCCCGGGTTAACGATTAAGATAAAAAGAATGAAGGAGTGTCTTGCGGATGAAATATATTGTCCTAGATACGTAATAAAACTGTAACTATATCCAAATTTTTTTGGAGGTTACACCTTAAGAATAGATTTTGTATTAGGAGTAAAATAATGAGTTCAAAGATTAAAAATGTAATCAAAATTCGAAGGTACTTCAAAAAGCCCTAGAAACTGAAATATGGTATATAGGCTAGGAATTGCTTTTATAAGCCACGAAAAAATTAAGAAAGCGGAAACTTTCCTCCTAAAAGACTGGAATTTGGTTTATAGGCTACAAATTGCATATTAGACAAGTAAAAAAAAATTATATAAAAAAGTCTACGTACTTCCTAAAGTTTTAGATGACTGAAATTCAGTATGTACAAAAGTTTTTATCTCGAATACTGCAATAAGGTGGTTAAAATTATGCCTAATTTTCCGGTTAAAAGTCTGCTCATCTGATATCGGAATTTGCCACACCAAACCTTGAAGAAGAGGTGTATATACACAGAAAAAATTATTGTCCAATTTTTCACAATTAACAGTTCGCTCAGTAAAAGATTATTTTTCAAATAATTTATTCTTTATATCAATATTTCCTTTGTTGATTTTTCTATTATTCGATAAAAGTAGTGCCAACACAATTGAAAACCAAAGGGTAAAACTTTGTGTATATTAAATGCATGTAAAAAATATATGATTGTATTTCATGTCTGAAAAACATAAAGTTTTTTATAGTAAGCAGCACTTATATTGGTGAAAATTATTAAAAGAAAATTAAGTAAAATGCGACTTTGGCTCGCACACGAAGGTTTCCGTATGCATACACATGTTTATATCCCTTTTCGTTTTTGCCCCTTTTTTTCATCTTGACTGTTTTTTTTTCTTTGTATTTTTTTTATTTTTTTAGTTTTTTTTTTTCGTTGGTTTTGGCGATTTTTTTTTTGGTTTTGGCGCTTTTTTCATTTACGTGATTTTTTCATTTTTTTTTCTGGCGATTTTCGTTTATTGCAAATTTTTTGGTTTTTTGCCAATTTTTTAGTCTTGGCGATTTTTTGGCTTTGGCGTTTTTTTAACGTTTCTTTTTTTAGTTTTTGACGATATTTTTAGTTTTAGCGATTCATTTTAGTTTTGGCGCTTTTTCAGTGTTGGGGATTTTTTCGGTTTTTTGGTGATTTTTTTAGTTTTAGCAATTTTTTTTGGTTGTGACACTTTTTTCGTTCTGGCGATTTTTTTATTTTTTTGGGGTTTTTTCGTTTCTTAAATTTTTTGTTTGTTTTTTTTTTTGCTGATTTTTTTAGCTTTTGCGGATTTTTTGCGGACAAATATACTCAATTCTTCGGAATTTTTTTCTGTGTATGCGCATTCTTTTAGTACACAATCCTGCGGAAAATTTTGTGACAAATGATCCAAAAGTACTCGTCCTATGACTTGAGAAAATGAGACTGGTACCAAAAATAAGGAGTAGTGAATGGTGAAAAAGACATATCCTGTAAATGGCCACATATTAACCATTTTCAGTCAAGTTAGTTGGTACTCCGGCTAGTATTGTAGTATTGTAGACACTGAACAAATTCGATGCACCTGAATCTAAGGTATATCACATAGTATCTATATAATATTAATTATCTCCCTTTAATGAGACTGCAATGCCACTCAGGAACCTGTTCCGTAACTATAATCAGTTATTAAGTTCAGCTTAACTGGTATTTGTAATATTGAAATATAAGCTCCCCTGTGGTGGAGTGGGTAATGTGCTAGCCTGTCATGCCGGAGGTTGTCGGTTCGAACCCTATCAAAGACACCGCTTAAAAATAAAATACAATTTCTATTTGGATTTGTAACAATGAAAATATAAATTAATCGATAACTACAGCTGAATTTTGGAATAATATTTATATATAATCTATATTATACTACACCGATTAGGACTCCATAAGACAGTTCAGAGCCAAGTTACAAGGTGCATACAAATTATCAATTAACCCCATCGTAGGCCATCCCCATGTAAAAGTGGCTGGTTCGCTTCATAGGAAGTATTAGAACTCGGACTGGTCCCTATCACCTGGGGATCGATCACGTGACTTGTTTTGTGTCAGTTCCATTTACCGTGGGGATGAGACGAGAAAACTCCAGTCGTGCGTCGGAGCTGAAACACTCAATTTTTTTATTGCTTTAAGTAAAATTAGTATGGCCTACGGATGACACAATCGTTCTTTTTCTATATATACTAATTGATTTCATTAAGGTTAAAAAAAAAATTACCCAACGTCATAAAAATCTCTTAAAAAAAGCCACACAATATATAATGCATCCATTTGTATAATTAATTAGTGATACATAGCAAGATTACGACATCACGCTCATAAAATTTAAATTTTCTGCGCATTTGTCGCCAATGATGTCACTAGCTGTGTTCATATTGGTTAATAATTTTCAGCTGCTGCAGGGCTGCCACAAGATTGCATACATTCTTTCCAATAAAATTGTACTGGCTTAGGTACACATTGACTTGGCAACCTTATGAAAAGCACCAACTACGTCTTCTAACAGGAAATCATGCGCATGTCGTAATTTTTTTTCTATCATTCTTGATACATAGTAACTTTTAAAAAATAATAGCAAAATACAAAAACATAATTCCTTAAATTATGGTAATTCCCAATTTATTGAAGTCTCTTCCCTTTAAGTCTAATACCATTCCAATAACAACATGAAGAAGAGAAATAAATTTGTATTGTTATTATAATTGCAAAAGCAAAACCAACAAACACATATATATGCTTTGTTTGTTTTTAGCTATAACCTAACATATGCATGTGTACTAGTATTTGCGCAAGTATTAGTAGCAACTTTAAACGCTTATAGCTCCCAAACTACTAAACCAATTTGAATAAAATATAAATTTTACACCTCGCTGAAAAAATATGTTTAAAATGGTATAAGTTTCATAAAAATGGGTTCAGCATTACGGGCTTTAAAGGAATATAAAAAAACGTATTTGGGTATTAATTATATAGAATAGATAATAAACTATTCTATAGTATATAATGTACATTTTTTGCGCTCACTAATCATTTTTGCTTTGTTCTAAATGAAAATTAAAAGGTACATATTTTGTCGACTTTTTTCTATTTATAAATAAAAATTTACATATTATTTGCAAAAATTGGCGAAAAAGGTCAAAATAAATCTGACAACCCTGCTGACACCACTTTCAAAAATAACAGCTTATACATGCAAAGAAAAAACATGGTTGAGAATACCATAATCGAAGAGCAACATACTATGATTAAATATATGGTTGAATTTATGGTTTCAAAACAAACTGTTTTAAATATAATATGGTGAAACACAACCATATATACATGGTTCCAAACAACCATATATATGGTTCACAATTACAATATATGGTTTCAGTTAATCATATATATGGTTCGAGACAACCCTATATATGTTTCAAAATTACATAATATTGTTCGAAATAACCATATATATGGTTCAAGACAACCATATATATGGGTCGAGATAACCATATATATGGTTCGAGAGAACCATATATGGTTCAAAATTACAATATATGGTGCGAAATAACCATATACATGGTGCGAAATAGCCATATATATGGTGCGAAATAACCATTACAATATATTGTTCAAAATAACCATATATATTGTTCGAGATAACCATATATATGGTTAAAATTTTATTATTTTTTAACTGTTCGGTGTGTCGAATCTGAAATAAAAAGTGTTATCTATTCTCGCATAGATATATTCTGTACATACATATTTGCTGACACATGTTTTATTTACAAAGCCATTTAGTTTTAAAATATTGCAGATTAAGATATTTTATCCGAACTAAGCTACGAATGCACTAAATTGTCCGATTAAAAGAAATTTTTTTTTTCGTTTTCAAATGGTTTTCACAACATGGCCGAATATTAATTGCTAGCATTTATCAGTTTTTGTTATTTGTAATTTATTATTATATTTATTTTTTCAAATCAAGCGACACACAAAAATAGACCAACAGCTCTGAAGTAAAAAAAAAACCCTGATGAAAAAGGGATAGAACCAAAACTTTTTTGGAGCCATGTCTCTTTTAGAACCAAAGCTTGTTTGCAAGTAAACTCTTTTAAAATAGTATGGGCAAGAGTCATATTTTATTGTTATAGAACCATACTGTTGTTGAATTTTTAAATATATCATGACTGTGGCTCGAATTTTTTAATAATAATATTGTTGTGATTCAATCATGTTGCTATTAATGTGAGTGATAATAATGTCATGATTAAATGTAAGCACGAGTTTTTTGTCGTAAAGTAATTAAGGTCACAATTCTTTAAAACAACAATAACTTATTTGATACAACCATAAGCCATATCGGGAAACATGACATTGTTGACGCAACCATGCCACAACCATATCTTTTCTTTGCGTGTAGCTCTCGCAATTTTTAAGCAATATTAGACTTTGCTATTATGCTGCTTTTAGTTTCTACAGATTTTGCCGAATTTTTGAGATTACGTATTGTTTTGGCGATTTTTAATCATAATGCTTGTTTAAAATTTTGCACTTTTTCACGAATTTTTGCGACAAGCGTAATTGTTCCGAAGAGTTTAAATTTCTTACATTTTTAGGGACTTTTAATCATCACTACTCCTTTTCATCTTTAAAATTTGATCAAGTTTTGGCAACTTTTCATAATTTTCGTATTTTTGGCGAGCAAATCCATATTATCAAAAATGTATCAATTGAAGATAAAATTTGACAAAAGAAAACTTTCAGCTAAAAGAGGTTTTGATATTTCTTCACATAATTTTCTCCTGTATCTATCGGTGGTTTTTTCTTATATCGTAAACTAAGTCGAGACTACTTAACAATTTTGTACAGAAATCGACTATTTTAAATAGTTTTTAATTAAAAGTGTGGCTATGAAACTTCTCTTTCATTAAAAACGGCCATGGTATCCGCAATTAATATCAGGAAATTTAAAACTTTATGCTGCATATTTTTAGTTAAGTTAATTTATAAAAATTTTTATTTTACAATAATCTTTTATTACTTACTACTTAAATCTTTATCTATTTTTATTTTTAATCATTCCAAAATTTATATTAACTCGATATATTTGCATAGAAACTGTTTCGCTGTAATTTATTTTGTGTGCGTTACTTCTGCAAAATTTATTCATGAGCTTTGAAAGAATACGAACCAGAGATAGTATTGCAAATATGTTAAGGGTTATTGCGAATTAGAAGCATAGAATCAAGATTTCTCATATACAGAGAGAAGATATCAGTTGGAATCCGATTTCCAAAATTAATAGTTAATTACGTAAATGAAAACATAGCTATCATCATAGAAAGATGATCGATTCAATAGATATTCTTTGCTTCGAATTATAAATATGTTATTGTATTCGATTAAAGATTGCAACAACTGAAACTTGATTGGGTCAACGGACTTAAAATTGTTTCATTTATTTAGTATGTGCATATAATTTCATAAGGAAATATGTTTCGAGAATGAAAATATTGATGGTTGTAATCGAAATATTGGCTATTAGAATTTCAATGACAACTTTCAGTTGCTTCAACTAAACGATTAAATATAATAACTCCAGAATGCTATTGTGATACCGACAGCAAAGTCGCAATCAGGTCCTTAACATATGTATATACAACATCTACATGTCCATGAATGACGGGCATCCCTGAAGGGGATGGCGAGACATTCAAATATCACCCTTAAATGGGTGCATGGACAAGGGACCAGCGCAGGCAACTGCATCGCTTACGAACTAGCTATAAAGGAGACGACATTACCAGAGCTGGACATTGATGTCTTCTATGGTATTCCCCTACACGCCTACAGACCAGATGGTTCAATGAACCAGATCTCCAGGCTGATCTGGCCAAGGCTGGACTCAGACCGCACTAGAAATCTATTAAGACTTCAGAAATCACACCTGAAAGACATCGTCGCAACGATCACAGTTCACTGCAAAATTGGCAAACATGCCAAACTAATGGGACTAACGTCCCACGACTTCTGTAGGAGCTGTCGGGATGAGGAGAAAGAGGAGACGATCTTTCATCTCCTTTGCCTCTGTTCTTCGCTGGAGAGGCAGCGGCTGACGCAACTCGGTCAGCAGTCCTTCGTCAGTCTATCTGAGCTGGCAACGACGAACCCCAATAAGCTTAGCCTTTTCATAAGGCGCTGTGGATGATTACAGCCTTGAACCATCCCGTCCTGGTGAGTGATTGCCATACCTTTTCTTCTATTCTTTTTCACTCCCTTGTTTCTCCCTCTCTCCTCTTCACCTTCACATCTCTCACTTGTTCTCCTTCTTTTCTCTCTCATTTCCTCTACTTACAGGTAACCCAAAGAGATCAACCATGGACCCAAGTGTGCGCAAGCAGCCTGTACAATCTAACCTAATCTATTGTGATAAATGAAGCAGACATTTTTGTAAACTACGTAAGTGACAATTCTAAAAAGAAATAATAAATGGAAAATTAATAAAATACAAATTCCTAAATAATGAAGAAGAAAGCAGTTTGTTTATTAAAACGGGATATACAAGAGATGTAAATATGTGTGTAAATGGGTAAGTTCCTTTTAACTGTCTTCTGTTAAAAACGACGTCTCTCAAAGTATGTATCTTTTGCTGTTTACAGTCAAACACATTGGGTAAAATGGCAGATACAATTTGGCCTTCCAATTTACAAAGCCTTGTATTTATTTTGATATATCAATATATATTCTTAAGGGGAGAAGAACACATTTTAAATTTCATTTCTATCGTTAGTATTTTAGGAGATAGCTGATTTAAAAAAAGTACCAAAATTATATTTTTACCATTTTTCGGTCCCTAAATGTACGAATTTCAAAAAAGTATTTTTTCGATATTATTATGATGTTTTCGGAATTTTGTGTCTACCTTAGTTAGATCCGGAGATATAAGGTCACCGAATTTAGACGTTTTTACCCCTTTTTTCCCCTTAGCATTTGAATTTTCAAATCTCCTTTTTAGTGGATCTATACATCGGGAGAGGGCACGACGTAAAAAATTGCAAGTCTCTACATCAGTCGTTTGGGCTGGGCGATGGTACCCCAGTCAGTCACTCAGTCAGTAAGTCACGTTACTCTCTTATATATATGAATTTTGTGATTTAAAATAAATTTTTAAATGACAAGAAAATCCTTTTTTTTATTCATACTACCCATTATTTCATTGGGTCAAAAACACGTTTTCATATAAACGCAAAAAATTACTAAAACTTTAAACGTTCGATTTTGTGTTTTCTGGTATATAAAAAAGTATGTATCGTGAGAGCTTAAGCTTTTGCCGTGTGTGAGCGTCAGTGATAAAATCAATTTTGATCGTAAGCGTGTGTGACATTGAGAGTTTTAATATTGGATGTGCGCATGAAAAACATATATTTTCGCTATCGTTAGCGAAAACTCACTTATGAGCACATCTCTAGTATATACTATGTCTATTTATAAACTTTATACCAATTTATATTCATTAAATTCGGATAATATTTGCAATGGGCCCGGCAAGGCTCTTCATGCCAGAGCTATTCAACTTTGACCCTTTGAGCATCTAGGTCAATGTGTGTTTTTATAGCGTGGTCCAAATTTCAACAATCCTAAAGCTTAGGTCTTCCTTAATGTTTTTTGCATCCATCGTTTTGCAATCGGATCGCAAGTTCAAAGATACATATTACCTGTTTTTACAATTTGAGCCACAGTGCAGAGTTAGCTGAAAGTTAGTTATTATAGTTTTAATTGATATTTTATGTAATATGACTACTGAAAAAAATTTAAAATTTTTTAAAAGCATTATGTATTGATCAATCGTAGAACTGATGTACAATTGATTAAAACTGTTGTAACATGTTGTTATATTTGTCATGTGCATACGTTAAATGAATTACAAAAGTCAATACAAATTTGTATCTTTATATGTACGAATGTTTTGTAAATGTATGGTAACATATTCTATCCGAGTTTTCAAAGACATTTCCATTTCTATTAAATTTTTATGCAGTTGCTGTTATTTTTGTACTTTAGTAATTTGTTTTCCATAAAAAAAGTACATTCAGCAAAAACAACAAAACAACTGTGTATATAATAAGCAAGCACAGAAAAAAATAAGTTTCGTTTTTGATAACAAAAATCCCGGTATTCAATATTTTTTTTTCCAATTTCCTGTGATAAAGAATTCCCCTATATTGATAACAAAATTATTTCAAAATAAAAATATATATATATAAATTAAAAAAATGTTGACATGGCTTGAATACGAACCCGGGCTTTCCGGACGTAAAGCATACACTCTCTAGCTGAGCCATATCCCATTTATTTTTTTATGGGATACAACTTGTTTTAAGTACTTATCTATAAAAAGAAAAGAAATAACCGGCATGGAAAAGAAATACTTACAACGAAATATTTTATTATGTTAAAGATAATTGTTGTTGAAATTCATATTTTTTTTAATAACATGGTTTTATTGAATATAATTCTTGTCTATTTTTTTCTGTGAGAGCGTAAAACCAAAGTTCAACTATTTACGTATATGTATATCGTTGATGTTTTTACTTAACGACCTAACTGATATTTTTTGAAAAATGAGTTAAGTACACAGTAGACTTCATTAGTCATACTACAATTCGTATACAATGTTTGTGGATGAAAGTGTTACCGTTTTGTATATAAAAGCAAAAACTTTTTAGACTTATCTGTCAGAATGCACATAAAAATGTTCACGAAGTGTTGTAAGTGGAAAGCTACATTTTTTTCGATACAGCGGTAATTGTGTATTTAATATATTCACAATATTCTTGTTCTAATTTTATAAAAATAGGAATAAAAGCAATGCAAGAATATACCAGTAGTTAAAAAGATAAGCTTTTAATAGTAATTGAAATAGAAAACTGGCAATTATATTTGACGAAGAAACTAAAAGGAATACACAAGCTTAAGGAAACAAATATAAAATGCAAAGGGCCATTATAACACACTTTTTCCAAACGAAATTTTTTATTGACTACATTTAACAGCTAAATTCTATGCGTATATGTATGTCTAAAATCGGTATTTTTCCTAAATACCGAATATCAAAATTTCAAAACTTATCAAAATGAGTCCTCCATAAATATCTTAAAATAAATATAATGTTTGGATCTAAATTGATTATTAGGCTAAGGTTCATAACGTTTAATTGATAAAGAATTGGGCATGATTAATATTCCAAGAAACAGGGGGAAAATTAACATCAACTTAATTTTTCAATGTACACAGCAGTTGTATATATAAGAATTGAAATTACATTTAACAGAGCCACCTGACAATGGTGATAGGCAAGATACACGTGACTATTGGCGATGGAAGTGTAGCGGCTTCTACAAGTGGCGCTGAATAAATGAAAACAAAATTTCACTAAATGTCTTCAAAGTCAAAAAAAGTTATTTAAAATAAAAATTTTTATACTTTTCTTTATTTAACACTAAAAAAGAAATGTTATACTACATAGCAAAAATATAGAAAACTAATATTATGAACATTTTGGTTTGGTAGTCACTAAATTCAACACAAAAAACATTAAAGGTGCTCTCCTGCAAAATTTGTAAAATGTTAGTTACGTCGGTTAGTTAAAAAGGCGAAAATATTTGTGGGTGTGTGTGTACCTTGCTTACATGTGTAAGTATGAACTCAAGCAGGCTTTTGTTAAAAATATTCGTGTAATGAATTCAACATCAAGTTGAAATGTATGGAATTGCGAAAACATATAAAGAAATTCATATTCCAGGAGCAGCACGCAATTGTAGATATACTTGTATAAGAACAATTTAATAAAAAAGGGAAATTTCGCAATACAATCTGTGGTATAATTGATAATCTGTGATATTGGTGCCTTAATACGCATCTCTTAACCAGAGATTTAATTCAATTTAATGATGTGGAAAATTATTCCAGAGACAAACTAAAAGATCTTTTACATATAAATGTTCTAATTTATTTACAGAAGTGCGACTAAATAAAAAAATAAAAAGAAAGAGCATGTGATTGCGTTAGTGTACCATCTATTGACATATATTTGAATGACATCTTTTAAATTTAAATCTCTTATACACTTTACTCATGCACCCAAACAATTCATACATTTCTTGCACATTTTAAAAATACATACTAATAACATATATTTGACTAAATAAAGCACAGGGCGACCTATAATAATAATAGAGTTCTAAATTTATTCGATTGTGAAATTATTTGTTTATCAGTATGTGTCTTTTTCGAAAACTTAAAAACTTTTTTTTTTTAATCAACACAAAGTTTGTATCAGTCACCAGTTAGAATGAAAGATACTCCAAAATCTAATCAGTTCTTAGCCATAAAACTCTATTTCAAAAATCGATTAACTTGTTCGAGCGATATCGTTGTCGAAAATTGCGAAAGAAGTGTCATATTGTAAGAACTCCAAAATTGTTATCTAATTTATCTTTCGTATTCAATAAATTTTTAAGACTTAAAAAACTGCATCGAATACAGAAATATTGGAAAAAAAGTTTTTTTAACCCTAATCATACCAACATGTGTCACATTTTGATGTTATATTCCACGTAACAACTAACGGATACATCACACATATCACAACTAAACTTCATGACTTTTATTTCATGAAATTATTCCGTTTGTTATAAAACAAAACATTAATAGCTAACATGAACTACCAACATGTGTCTCAGATAGGCTTGAGAGGTAATGATTACATTTTGTAATTAATTACATGTTCAAATACACATTACATGTAATTTGTAATTGGTACACTACAATTACAATTACTTGTAACATGTAATTGTCTGAAGAGCAATGCAAAAATCTCAGAAAAAATCGCGAAAATGACGCAAATTCGCAATATTTGCGATAAAAGTATTTTTTTCAGTTTTTGGTTTTTTAAAAGTTTTACCAATTTTTTAATCAATATCTTCATTTCTCCGACTTTTTCCGAAAGTCTTCCAAAAATTTGAAAATATAATTGAGTATATTGTAATTAAATTAAATTGTCCTTGTAATTGTAATTGCAATCATGCCAACACAAATTACATGTAATTTCAATTGGTATGATTGCATTAACAATTACAAGTAATTTGCAATAGCCTTCCTACAATTACAATTATTTATAGTTTTAATTGGTGCTACAACAATTACAATCAGAAGTAATTGTATTTTGTAGTAGTCCAATTACAATTACAAGTAATTTGTAATTGCACCAAGGCAATTACAAATTACTTGTATGTAATTGAAGTGAAAATGTAATCAGTACTCCCCAAGCCTGGTTTCAGAGACACATATACACAGCAAAGATATTTTTTTTTGCCAAATTTTTAGCGTTTCTATGAGCTAAAATCGTTTTATGACATTTTCAAAAAGATCTTCAAGAAGGAAATCTACCAAATACAATCGCTAGTACAATAAATTAACGGAAAAGTTGCTATTTGTGCGATCGTAAAATATGTAAATTGTGTTACACGGGAAAAAATAAGTTTCGTTTTTGATAACAAAAATCCCGGTATTCAGCTATATTGATTTCAAAACTATTTCAAAATAAAAAAATATATAATTTAAGCAAAATGTTCACATGGCTCTGAATCTAAGAAAGTATTCGACAGATTTAAAACTTTTATCGCTTTTTGTTGTCCTTTGATATTGAATAATAAGATATTGATACAAAGTTTTATCAACACTTCGTATTAAATATTTATTTTTGAGAATTAGTGGAAAAAGGCATTTTCGCTGAATGTGCCCCATGCCGGGGTAGCTGCGGCTTTTAACGGGACTCATTCATCGATCCTATAATTAAGTGCAATTGGTTAGACAAAATACATTTTAAGATAAAGAGATTACTACGAGCCAATCAAGTATTTATTTATTAGCTGGATTAAATTAATGAAAAATAAACAGATTTCTGTTTTTTTGCTTTACTCTTAAAACGTAAAACAAAAAAATACTCCATATTAAATACTTATTGTATATGATAGGAGCCAAAGTCTACTTCAAATAAATATTTAGTGCGTCTGCGTGAAGTTGAAGGAAGTTTCGAGGAACTTGGTAACTTAAGTTCTATTTCGCCCAAATTTAAAACGCCCCAATTAGAAACGTCGAATCTACCCCGAAAGCACTTCTACTCTCTTTTCTCTTTTTATAATATAAATATTCAAAAACAGTGGCGGAAGAAATAATAGGGACAATTTCACTTTTCACAATAACGTCTGATAAGTTTATTTGAGCTAAAATTTTATGGAGTAGCAAACCCAATCACCACTTTCGAATCCCGTAGAGCACATCTGTGCAGCTTTAAAAAAAGCATAAAGTTACGTTCCAACTTACAAATAAACAGGTTATGTGGGACACAAGTCAGTAAGCTAAGTACCCCAATTCTCCGGATATTTGCGCCAATCCTGCGAGTTCAATGATGCGACGGTGCCAAGAAGTAGTCAAAGAGGAGCTACTACCAAATATTTAAGGAATATTTGGTTTAACTAGTAAAAACTAATTTTGTTCTGTAATATATAAAATGTCCCTATTATTTTTTCCAGATTTATAGTTTTTGATTTACATAAATTTCCGAATGCAGCAGGATTGCAATTTTTTTTTTTTTTGGTAATTTTTACATGGACAAATTCAGTGCCTTGAATTTAATATGTATATTTAATTTTATTTATGCAAAAGCATAAAAATATTTAAGAAAATACTGAAAACATTTTTTGTCCCTATTATTTCTTCCGCCACTGTATGTTTATCTGCCGGTTATGTTGTGTATATAATTCTGTTTGTTGTTGCACTTTCATTCACTTACACATGATGATATTTTGAATTTTATTCCTCATTTCTCTATTTCCAAATGTTGAAAACTCAATGGAAAATTTAAATAAACGTGAAACTTGTAAGAAGTAAAATATAATAATAAAAAAAAGAGGCAAAAGACAACTCTTAACTTTTAAGCACTGACCCCATTTTAATTGTTTAAACTTTTACATGTGCCCCGTATTCGTTTATGTGGATCACCAGCAAACATTTTTTTTGGAATGCCGTTCGCATTCGGTCAGTAAGTTTACACAAGTTGCCAAATTTGTTTTCGAAGAACATGAAAATCATTTAAGAACATGAAAAGCATTTAAGTGGTTGACAAGAAAGCGGATCTATTTGTCTACGGAAATTCTGAAAACTTTCCCGATACATCTGAGAGGAGTTTTCGACAAGTCTGAATGAATGCATGAATACTTCGGGAGATCTAATGCGCTCGGCTAATTACAGTACGAACAAAAGATGAATACAAAAGATCGAATGTGTTTGACACACTACGATACGAACGCAAGGTGAATGCGAAGGGTCTAATATGCTCAGCTAACAATGATTGCGAACGCAAAATATATTCGAGAGATCTAATGCACTCGGATAGATATCGTACCAACACGAGATGAAAGCGAGGGACTATAGTTGAGCTGTGCATGAACGAACTTGTTCAATTGAATAATTCAGCGGTCTGAACGAGGTGAACTTGTTCAATATTTTTTGTTCCTTTTTGTTCATTTTATTCTCTCTATTTGATTGATTTGACGTTAGAAAAAATCTGAAACTTTAACCAGGCAATTAAGCGACGTCTAAAATTCCCATAGACATTTGGCAGAATAGTAGGTTATTTTCTGAAATATTATCCGATTAATATCAAACTGGTCTGCACAAACTCGGAAAGCAAATTAATTTTCTTTAAGACATTTAACAGAATACGAGTAGTCTGCACATCGTCTGATATACTAATTTCCATCCGTCACGTCTACATAATGTTCGATGTCGTAATAGTTCTCATTTATCTCAGGAGAGTTTATGTCTAAATGTGTTTTTAATTTTATAAATATGAGTAAATATGAATAGGACAAAAAAGTCTCAGAAATCTTATAACTTTTTGATTCTATGTGCGAAATTTCTGTGACACGACAGGACGTACTAAGTATCAAAAACATTTGAAAATTTTCCGATGTTTTGTCAAAATTGTTTCCGATATTGCTTAGAGATGTCGAAAATACTTTTAGAATTTCTTCGGAAAATTCTTCCGAACTCTCTGAGACTTTGCGGCAGTTTTCAAAATTTCCATTCATACGATTTTCGTTCTGTAACTTTTCTGACAGGCAGCGGACTCGAACTCGGCATCTTGTGCAGATTTGTCCGATTTCGAACGTAATTTGGCAAAAAAAAATATTCGTTAATATGCATAATAATTAACACTTTGCTTTAGCTGCACTTTGAAGGAAGAAAAAACAATCGTATACCTGCACAATAAGGCAGACAAGTACATTTAAGGCAAAAGCATTTTCAACTTATCTGCACAAAAAATCGTGCAAAGTTGATTGCGCAGTTAAGTTAAAACCACTCTCTGTGTTTGAACAGTTGTTCAATTATTCAGTACACAAAAAAGTGAACAACTGAACAAAAAGTCCGAACTTGTTCATATTTTTGCTCTGAACAAAAATTACTAGTCACTAAAAAGAACGATTATGCGTAATTCTACGAGGGACATCATGTGTACAGCTAAATACGATAAGAACACAAGATGAATACGAGAGATATACAGTCCAATCATGAATATTCCCTAGGAGTTTCCTTCCCACGGAAAACACTTTTCCCGAGAATAAAATCCTCCAATCATAAGCTCCGAGGGAACCAAAATATGAAACAGTGGCATCATTGAATGTCAATGGCGACTGTTTTGCTTGTTGACATTATTTATTCAGTGTTTTTGTGTGAAAAAATAAATAAAATTGATGTTTTAATTAAACTTAAAGTAAAATTAAATAAATAAGTAAATAAAAAATTAGTAACATAGCTGTACGAGCATCTGTGGAGGAAATTGGTGCTGTAGAAGAAAAAAATCATGCAAGTTACTCTTTGCAGCATTTATGGAAACTACAAGCAATGGATTAAAGTTAAAAAAATTTTGTTTTTGTTTTTGGTATTCGACCTACAAGAATAATAAACTATTTTTTTTGATCGAAATTTTGTTTTATTTAAATATTACTTAGATTTTTATGCAAAAACGAAGTTAAAATGCATTGAGAATAGCTACTTTTTTCCCCATTGAATTTTTTTTTAAACGAACACACATACTGATTAAGCCTTTTTCGGCTTTTCTGCAGAAACACCCACGGTCTTGGCAGGAATCGGGCCTGCGACCCCGGCTAATAGTCTAGCACACTATCCACTACACTACGTGGTTACTCAATTTTTTTCGAGGGAATTTTTATTCATAATAGGAGAAAAGGGAAAACTGAAAAAACTCGCACGGAATTTTTGTTGTGATTAGGCTAATAATGTTGCGGTAACTACGATACAAACAAAAGATGAATGCAAGGAAGCTGATTTGTTCGGCTAACTATGAATACGAGCTACTAAACGATCACAATATGAATTCGGGAGATATAATGCGATCAGCTAACTGTAGTACGAATCGTACTGTACGAACACAAGATGAATGCGATAGATCTGTTGTGTTTGGATACAAACTACGGCATGAACGCTCTTTGAATTCGGGAGATTAAATGCGTTGGAACGTTTTGTAAACATTTATTTTACACCAGTGGTGGCCATACATACACTACCTTATGCTTTGTTTGTGTATGTGCTTCGCGGCTAAATAGTTGATGTTTGCTGATGACAAATACAGCTGACAATACAGGTAATACTCGCGAGTATAGGAAATTGAGAGAATTGACACCACTGTTTTACACTATTAAAAGTGCCCAATATAATTGTTTAGTTGTTTTTGTTGTAAAAAGTCCATGTTTTTGAGAACTTTTGGCGTCATGTAGTCGCAAACGAGCAAAGTAAAGGGATGTGAAAAGAAAATAAATAAAGTAAAGTGCGACTTTAGCTCGCGCATGAAAATTCCGTACAAATACACATATGTATATCCCTTTTCGTTTTTGCCCTTTTTTCTGTTTGCCAAGTTTTTCGTTCTGCTTTTTGTTTAATTTTAGTTTTCTCATTTTTTAACTTTTTCTTGTTGTTTTAGCGATTTTTTGGTTTCGGCACTTTTTTTCGTTAACGTTTTCTTCCTTTTGACGATATCTTTAGCTTTAGCGATTTATTTAAGCTTTAGCACTTTCTTCAGTTTTGGAGCTTTTTTTGGTTTTGGGAATTTTTTTTCGTTTTTTGGTGATTTTTTTAGTTTTAGAGATTTTTTTTTTGTTTTGACACTTTTTTGGCTATTTTTTCAGTTTTTGGCGATTTTTTTAGTTTTGGCGCTTTTTTTTTGTTTTGGCGCTTTTTTCGTTTGGTGATTTTTTCCATTTTTGGTGATTTTTTTTTAGTTTTTTAGGTTTTAGTGCTTTTTTCGTTTTGACTACTTTTTTCGGTTTTTGGCGTTTTCTTAGTTTTTGGCGATCTTTTTAGTTTTGGTGATTTTTTTGGCCTTAGCGATTTTTTTATTTTGGTGCTTTTTTGATTGAGCGCTTTTTTTAACATATTTTTAATTTTGAAATTTTTTAGTATTAGCGTTTTTTTAATTTCAAGAGTTTGCCTCCTACGGTTTCCAAGATACAGCAAATTGTCTAAATTGCATAGTCAAAATTACATTAACTGATAGAACACCTTTTAATTTTTATTGTTTTATATATCCATTAATTATTGTAGCGGCCAAAGTTTTACATATTCAGTGAAAATTTCAGGCCCGTAGATCTTATGGTTCCCGAGAAAACAGCCTGTGACAGACAGACGAACAGACAGACGGCCAGTGTAGCGAAAATAATAGGGTTCCTTTATACTTTTGGTGTACGGAACTCTAAAAATATAAACATAATGAAGTTGTTGTTGTAAATCTTCATAGAAAGTACCACTTTAAAAAATTTTTATCTTTGAAAATATTTATTTTACAATTTGTATATCCGGAACTTAAAATCGCTATATCTTAATAACATTAAAATAAAAGTTTTAAAAACACCCGCAGAAAATGGAAGTCAACTTCAAAACAGCTGGGCCGATACACAGAGTCAAGGAAACTCTCGACCAAGTCAACTTTCGATAAAAAAAAAAGATTGTACGTGTCAGGTCCGACCCGCGACTGGAGTTTACTCTTAAAGAATATTATATAACCCAATGACAAATAAATGCATCTCTTTTAATACTAAATATTATTTTTGTCGATTATATATTTCACATACATACATATCGTTAGATGAAACGCAAAACGCCCTAACTAACAAAACAAGTTTAAATCGATTTTTTTATTAATTCTGCTGTATTTCATCAAAATAGATCACCACAAAAAAATCAGAGTTCCCTCAGAGAGCCTCTGAGAATTTTAAGGGTATAGCTATTATGGTTCACAAGATACAGTTCAATGTCAAAATTACAATACTTGCTTTGGGTCATCCTTTATATATTAGGTTTTATTTAATTTTTGGTATTTATTATTATAGCGGCCATAGTAAAACATAACATGTCAAAATTTCAAGTGCCTGGCTGTTACTGTTTGCAAGATAGAGCCCAATTTCAAAATTGCACTACATGCTTTATGACACCCTTTAATATTCAACATTCTTTTATTTTTGCTATTACCAACATAACTACCAAAATATTTCAAATATATATAAACTTCATGCAGAAATGAACTCTTCATGGGGCATTTTATTATATTGGAGAAATTCGCATTGAAAAGCTCAATATTTTTAATTTTAACATATTTTATGCTTCTGCTGAACAATTTTCAAAATGTAAGATAGGACCGTTTGCGGTTTAGGTAACGATATGTATGCATCTAAGCAATCTTATATTGTAATATTATTATTAAATATTTTAATATGTAATAGGTTTATGATAACTAAAATATGATACGTGAACGTCGGAGGATATAAGAGCCATTTATCGTGAAAACATTGCATCATGGTAATACCATATTTAATCGTACCCAGTGCTCTACAAGAAACTAAGTCCAAATCTAGCTCTTTTTTCAAAAATTGTGCTAAGCGTAATCATTCAGCTTTACCGAAGTCTATATTGAAATCGCCACCAAGTATGCGTGGAAGTTCATGAAGAAAATCCATTATGTTTGCAACGGTCTGATAAACTGTCACCATAACAATTTATTTACCGTTAGGCAACGTGCATCTCGCGGAGCATATATCTCCTAAATCACATTTTGATTAATTTACGCAGCCAGAATTTCTTTTTAAACGATCATCATTACATTCAGTAATATCGTGTTGCGAATCGCTAACATTTTGATAGATGGCTACTCCACCGCCGTGTTTAATGCTTCGTCGTCTGTAGTGTGTTATGTGATTGAAATTTTTAATAATTGAGTTATGAATTTTTAGTCGAACTGTATGGTTTTTATCCAAAGTTATTTAATTAGTTTGGCTTAAGTTCATTTTTAATTTAATCATTGCATTAAATTATTAAACTAGTTGAAAATGATAAGAAAAAACGCTTAGTGAAGTTCCGAACCTTTACAAAACTTCAATAATATGTACGATTCGTCACGAGATGGCAAACGGATTGGTCGGGTTATACTTTAGTAACTAATATTTTGTGCACTTTGTATTTTTTACCGCCCAATCAACTAAAAATGAGCGGGAAGCTGAAAAAATAAAATTTTTTGCATATTTCATACATTTCATGGATGGTCTAACTTACATACTAACTGCAAGAAATCTTAAAAATTTATTAAAATTTGTTGAAACCGTAGAGAATGCCAAAATCAAAGAAAAAATCGTGCAGATAGCGAAACTTCGCAATATCCTGCTAGCATCGTAAAGATAACTAAGTCTGAAGTTGACCCAAATGGCTTAAGCTGTGAAAAGGTAAAAAACTATCGCTTACATTGTAAAAAAATCAATAATATTAAAAAAATCAATTCAATCGTGAAAATAGCGAAAAAATTAGTAATTGCAAACAAGCTCTAAAATTTATTATAAATTGTATGGGAAAAATGGAAAAATCGTTGGTATTGCGTTTTACAAAATAAGGCCAAAAATCTTCTTGGCAGTGAAAAGATAGCAAAGTCTAAATTGATTGAACTGCTTAAACGGTTAAAGTCCAAAAACATCTAAAAGTATTTGTATCTCGGATATAAGAAAACTTTGCGAAAACTACCTTTATGTATTAAAAAAATTATTGAAACTGTATTGAAAACAATAAAATCTTACAAAACTCATATTTCGCGGAAATGGCGAAAGCTCGTAAAAATTTGCTGACTGATGAATTAAACAAATATTTTTTTTTTTATGTTTTGGAACTCACCAATCTATCGTTTATACTTAATTTCAATATTTTTGGACTCCAGGAAGTACCTTTTCTTTATGTACAGTCTGTAATGATATGCACCCCTTTTTGGAAAGGTTGGAGGGAAAAATATTCCAGTTTCTTAATTTTTCAGTGTTTTGTATACAATTGCTCGTCTACATACCAAATTTCAGTCTTCAAGGGGTTCAGGAAATACCTTAAAGCTTTGATTACATGTACAAATACGCACTAGAGGGCTGCACGAATATATTCGACTCTTATGTATGTTTGTGTGTATGCATGTATGTTTTTTTGTATATATGTGTGTATATATGTATGTATATATGTATATTTGGTCGTGGCTATGTATGCACACACATACAAATGCATGTATACATAAGTATATATATATATATATATATATATATATATATATATATATATATATATATATATATATATATATATATATATATATATATATATATATATATATATATATATATATATATATATATATATATAAGAACATACATCTATGCACACACGAAATTCGTACGAGTATATTCTACGAATACATTTGTGTACACTTTGCAGCCCTCTAATACGTACCCCCTTTATGAAGGCTTTGAGGGGGAAAGTTTTCCCTTGCTTAATTTTTCGTAGTTTTTATGCAATTACTATCCTACATACCAAATTTCAGTCTTCTATGACTTCAAGAAGTATCCTTGAGTTTTGATTCATGTAAAATATGTAGGGGGAGGGGGAAAGGCATATAGATTGGTGTGTGGCATTTACATCAATCAAAGGGGAAAAAATTAAATTCAAAGAGTATTTCAAATGCAATATCTTTTAAAATTCTTAGTTCGAACAAAACCATGTACACACGAACACAGGCGCATGCTCATGACTACAAAACCACATTCAATTAATAAGAAATAGAGTTAATCCGTTGATGGTATGAACAAACTTTTGCTTACTGATGTCACAGTTGAATTAGCATGTGGTCAGTAAGTTATATTGTGCTCCAAATAGAGATGAACGCCGTGTCGTGTTTTTTTTCTGATTTCGTTCGTATTCGGTTTGTTTCGTGTTGAGCAAACATGACACGAAAAAACACGAAACGATTTTAGGATTAAAATATATATGAGTGCATAAGCTTGCCAAACAGGTATTATATATATTTAACTCCACTTTTTGATTACTCTTAATCCGCACAAGATTATTGAGCGAAAATCTTGATAAGCTATTGTTTCTTAACAAAAATATGTAAATAAAAATGGAACATCAAACGATAAAATTAGAGTCCGACCGAATGTTCGGTTTCGGTTCTATTCATCATTTATGCTAATTTCATGCCAAGTTTTTATTAGTCATATGCTCGTAAACGTTTAAGTTTTATATTTGATCGATGGAATGAAATATATTCAATATCTACTACTATTTTGACTGACACTGTATGTATATAGAAATAATATTACGCCCTTTTCATAGTGTAGAGTTAAAAGTTAACGTATACTTTAACGGAGAGTTTTGTATGCCGAATTTGCCGTTAAGGACCACGTTAACTTTTAATCATATTGTGAAAAGGGCCTTTAATAAAATAAATTACCTTTCAGTTCTATTACGTTATAAAATGTCAATATTAGTTAATGCTAAAAAAGCTTCTGCAAGTTTCGGATTCAGCCGAGTATTCGACCTTTGTGCCGAATATTAGGTTCGGTTCGACGTCAAAAAACTGGTTTCGGTTGGACTCTATTTAAAATAAAAGACAAATATGTATTATTTTTTTGTTTTTGGATTTGATTTCGTGCGTGTTGTGTCGTGCAATGTCGTGTTTTGAAAATTTTTGCCATGAGTGTTTCGTGCGTCTTGGACATCCAAGTATTCGTGCTCGGGTCAATAGAATACTGAAGATGGCACATAGCCGAAACCGGTCAGCTTACAAACCAAATTTGACGTGGGATGACGGGAAATCGTTCCAAAGATAATTTTAGATTACGGCATTAGAGAGAGTGTTTTATAATCTTTCAAGCGGTATGTTGTTTTTGTCTGTAACTTAAACACTTTTCGAGATATTGCAATTTTTTTAAGAAAACTAAATTTTTATAGATATATATTTTTAATTTTGATGACGTCATATCTCCACAACCGAAGGAGTTAGAAATCCAAAATTTAATATCGATTACTTTAATATACTAAAAAAATCCATACAAAGTTTTATCCAAATCGAAGATGGTGGGATACACTCGTTTGGTTGGTTTGAGACGATTTAATTATGCCTATTGCAGATGGGTTTAGGGCAAAGCTTCTTTCCCTTACCAACCCGATTATATGTAACCTCAAATTTCACTGGCTAGCTAACAGTTTTGCACTGACTATCATCTAGATGTGACTACGAAGAGACGTCCATGACTAACACTCTTCTAGATGTATGGAAGGTATTCGCCCATATGTATATATTAACGTATTTATAGTTCAGTTTGTATTAGAATATTTTACTTTAAATAGACGATGCTGTTGCTGCCACACTACCATAATTGCTGTTGCTGTTTGTTCTGTAAGAAAATTGCTGGAATGCATAAATTAAAATAAATTCAACGAATTGCACAGGAAACTAAACAATATCAAAAAAAAGAAGAGGAAAATATTATTTGCATATGAATGTAGGTGTATGAATATAAATATATGTCTCGGTTTGTGCATGTGTGTGTGTGTGTGCATGAGTTTCATTAAATGTATGCTGTTATATGTGTAGTTAAACGAGTATTAGCCGAGTATTCATATGCAAAATCTTTAAGTTATGAAACTTGAATTGTAAATACTAAATGTCTGTTAGAAAGTTCAAATTTAAGGGGTGACACATGGAATAGGTGTCAACATTAAGAGTTTGTTCAAAGAAAATAGTTTTGTGTCAACGATGATTTTGCTTTCATTTCTCAAGTTAAGGCTTTTATCTAAAAAAGATAAAACTTTTTTATGCATTTAGTACTTGTATGAATTTAAACACTTTCCACGGACAAGTTAGAATTGAGTTTTTAGAAATGTTGACAAAGTTGTGAAATAATTTGAGTTTCTATGCATTTTCACAAAGTAAAATAAAGAAATGCGATTTGTGGTTTTAAGAGAAATTCAAATGCATAACTGCAACAATGCACATATGTAGGTACAGCTATGTACATGGAGCCGCTTGTTAACCATAAATGCTTTTAAATTGCGGTTTTTCATTTTCTTTTTTTTATACCTTGAAACTTTGCAGTTTTCTAGGTGTTTAGTTTTTAGTATGACCACTCTACTGTTATTGACGCAGTGCTAAATTGGGAAGTTGAAAAATATATGTATTAGGCTATGGCCGGCAAAAGACTTAAAAATCGTATAGAGATAATAAAATTATACGTCAATTTTATTTTCCAAGAAACTTTTCAAAAATTAATACTTTTCCTGTGCTAAAAGCCATGAAGATTGAATAAAGTAACAATTGAGCACAATTGATGGTATGCAAACAAGAGAATTGAGTTTTATCACTACACAAAAAAAATACTAATGTAAAATCAACATATCGCAATTTTAATTGTAAATCATATTATATGCATTGGGCGTCGAATGGGAAAGTGATGCGAATACAAGTAAAACGTATATATGTACACAAAGCCAATCCTTTCCAATTGACAGCCTCACACACCGTCCAGAATGAGCTTGGTGACCCTTTTAACGCTAATGAGGCTCTGTCGAATGTCGGCCTGAAGATATACTGGCAGCCCCAATATCGGGTGGAGAAGTCCAATCAGCTACTACATCCTAAATAAAAACGATTACGGAAACCGAAACAAAAGAAACACAAAAATGATCTGGTTTAACGATTAGCGACTAGCTCAAGTCTGGAGAGAGTTTGCGAACTACAATCTATTATTCCTTTGACTAAGTGTACTTCGCTTGCCAGATTTTGGTAAAACAGTGACAATCGAGGGACTCCATCTTCTCTACTCCGGTAAACCAGCAAATGAAACAAGATCATCTGGAGTTGGCCTGCTGTTGTCAAAAGAAGCTCACAATGCTATGATAAGTTGAAAACCATATTCCGATAGAATAATCGCAGTAAGGCTACGAACGAGTGCACGTAATATGACATATATACAATGCTGTGCACCTACAGACGTATCAGACTATGATGTCAAAGAAGAATTCTACAGCCTTCTTGACCATGCAATATCGTTCTCAAACATCGGCAATATACTAGTGGTAATGGGAGATTTTAATGCTCAAATTGGACCTGACGACAGAAGTTTGTAGAACATAATGCTAATAGAAAAATTACGCATTAAGGACTTATCCTCAAAATGTTTATAGCCCGTGCATCGCCGGGTTGAAAAAGCTAGTATACCTATAATTTATATTTATTTATTTTTTTGACCAGCACTCAGGGGATGGATGACCCCTACTTTTGCAATGCATTGTGCCGGAACTAGGAAAATTTGTTATGGGAAGGAGGATAGAGGGAGTAGTAGCTGTGAATAATCCATACTGAAAGTGACAGGAAAGACCTCTGTAGGTAGTTTATTAAACATATGAACTGTACGGCAAAAGAACGAATTTTCCCTGTAATACGTAGTGGTACATTGACCACAAAGGGATGTGCTCTTAGTAAATAACGTTTTGTTCGCAGAAAAGAGCAAGTTTCGGGAACAAGTTTCCAGATTTCATCAGAGCATATTCTATTATAGTAACGATAAAACAACGAAATACACCCCATATTTCATAGATGCTCCAGCGAGTCAATAGAGTTGGCTATCCTACTGTCGCCGATGAGCTTCTTCGCCCTCTCTTGTACGCAGTCTAATAACTTCAAAGTAGGCTTTGAATCATCGCCCCATATATGAGAGTTGTATTCCATATTCGGACGGATATAGGTGGTATAGATATTGAGGGGATCAGATGAAGTGAAGCATCTTTTATACCGTCTTAAGAAACCGAGGCACTTGAAGGCTTCTTTTGAGACCTGAAAAATGTGATCGATTCCATCGAACGTCACAAAGTAATTTCATACCAAGAACATCATATGCGTGAGCATACAGCATTGGGTCTTACGATCATTAAAGTCGACCCTATTCGCACGACCCCATTCAGAGATTATTGTAAGATCGTTATTAAGCATATCATTCATATTTTCTTTTATTGCCCCAATCTCCGACAGGCTTGGACTAGTACTGAATTAATATGAATGGAAAATGCTGCTATCGTCTGCAAAAGAGTAGATAGGATTGGAAGTTTGACAGAGAAGTTCATTAAGAAAAATAAAAAATAGGATAGGAGAAAGAACGGAGTCTTGCGGCACCCCTGAACTAATCTTCAACTCGTTTGAAGAGACCCCATCTATAACAACGCGTATAGTGCCATGCCTGAGAAAGCTCCATATAAATCGAGTGAAGTCATTACCGACACCAAAAGCAGCAAGTTTCGACAAAAGTGCATCATGCCACACTCTATCGAACGCCTTAGAAATGTCCAGAGCTATCAGCTTACTCTCGCCAAAATGGTGTATGGAGTGACACCATTTTTCCGAAAGGAAGTCCAGTAAGTTATCGGTAGAGTGTCTCCATACTGACGTTCGCTGAGTAAGCTGTTGGACTCCAAATACCTTACAAGGTGAAAACTTATCATATTTTCCATTACTTTGGAAAGCGCAGAACATACTGCATTGGGCGGTTATTTTCAGGGTTAGTAGCCTCTCCCTTTTTAGGGATTGGCGTTACGTTGGCGACCTTCCAGAACGATAGGAATTCACCAGCATGATTCAAAGTGATGAAGAGGGTTGCCCACAGACGCACTAGCATCGAAGAGCACTGCTTCAAGACCAGCGCTGAAATACCATCTGTCCTAGGAGACTTTCTTATGTTGTGATCCACTAAAACCTTTTTTACTGCACGAGCTCGAAAGAATATTTTTGGCGTAGTTACAGATACTACCTCAATCACGGGCAGTGGTTGATTGCTTTACGGCAAGTGAGAATTACTTGCAAATAATTCAGTCAGAAGATTAGCTTTATCAACCGGGTCAGTGAATATTTGGTCATATTTTAAAAGAGCCGGAATTGAGAAACTGCATTTTCAACACTTCCTGTATCATGCAGGTCATGTTGGTTGTAAAAAAATTTACTTTTTGTATTAAATTTTCTATTGAAGCCTCAATTCTATCAAAATTTAAGCCAGCGTTTTCGTTGGCAAGATGCCGTTTTTGAGGTGTGGGCTGGTTAGAACTCAAAGCATAAGCTTATGAGAACTGACTGTTTGGTATGTTTTGCGCTATGGCCTGGTTAGCATTAAAAATGTTGGCGTATGAGGGCCGGCTGGTAGCTGGTTGGCGCAACTGGGGATATGTAATTGGTATTGTCGAAAGTATTAGGTTGACCATAGGTGTGATAACGTCTGTTAGACAAAGACTGCTTAACATGTACATAGACACGGTAGCCCCTGTAGTTTCCAGTGCACTTTTAATAGCAATTGCTACTGTTTTTAATTTTGGAATCATCTTTTAACTTATCACAATTGGCAGTACTGTGTAGTTCACCACATAAGATACAGACGGTGCGCAACTTGCAATATGTTTTGGTGTGGCCATATTCTTGGTAACTCAGGCATTGAATTGGCGCTGCTCGCTTGTTTGGTTCCTCTACGGTAGCTCATCGATGCAGCAAATATTTTAAGCTATAAATGGGGTGTGCTTCATTATTATTTAATTTCATGTGACCTGGTTACAGTTCCACACGAAATAACGGTTGGGGGACTCGCTCTCTATATATAGTGTTAGTAACATTTTTCACTTTAAAAGTTATATAATTCTCGTCTTCTTTTTTCACGAAAAAAATTTATATATAAGAATGATAAGCAAGATATACATTAGCATTGATGATGAAAGTGTACGTTGAAATCTAAATTAGCGTTGGTTTTTCCCTTGTTCCTTGGAAATGTTGAGTCATGTGTAGGTCTTCTTGAGCATAACGTTAAGAGAAACTTAACCTACATAATCGATTTATATTAAAAAGCAAACTAAATCGAAATAATCACATTATAAAATAAACAAAAAATTGTTGGTTTAACAAAATTTTCAGTCAAAATTGCCAT
The DNA here is from genome assembly GCA_956483635.1 of Panzeria rudis. Taxonomy (NCBI): domain Eukaryota; kingdom Metazoa; phylum Arthropoda; class Insecta; order Diptera; family Tachinidae; genus Panzeria; species Panzeria rudis. Next base: position 94,762,922 of record OY101450.1, on the reverse strand, counting down.
CAAATTCCAATAAAAAATTTTTGGTTTGACAAAATGTGTAGTCATAAAACTCAAAAAAAAAATGTTGTTGATTTGACAAAATTGTTAGTCGAAATATTATTGTATATTTAACAAATAGCCTGACAGAAATTGTAGCCGAAAATTTCAACAATATCTAGCACAGTTTTAGTCAATATGATACATTTGTTGTTGGGTAATAAGAGAAAAATAATTGATTTTGTTTGTTAGTATGACAAAAATCTTCATAGGTTGAAAATTGATAAATTGTTTAGTTAGATCAGCGAATTTTGTTGTCAAATACGATTTTTTTTAATCTGTGACAGTGTATAGCTTATATACAAGTGATTTACGTAATATTTTATCAAAGGCAGCGTTAAAATCCACAAAGAAGCTGTATACTTTATTTTTTTCAACTGCTTGATACTAAGCCAGGATGTTGTTCTGTTCGGTCCATTTACAAAGCCTCTCATTAAGAATGCCCATCATAACTTTAGCTATACAATTAATAAATGAAATGCCTCCGTAGCTATTAGCCAGATTTGCGTTTCCTTCTGAAATATTAGATATATTGCACTTAAATTAAAATTTTCATCGATTTTTATGCAGTAATATTGAGCTAGTTCCACTAACAATTCCATTGGAGAGTTTTTAAAGAACTTGAAGGAGACACTATCCTCCCTAGGGGCTTTTTTCACTTTTACTTTATTCAAAACTTATACAAAATCCGCTGTGTTTATCTCAGAGTCTATAATTGGGCTTGAGTAAAATACAGGCACATAGGGCTATGCGCCATAGCTGATTTCTTTGGCTATATACGGTGCATTCAATAAACCCAAAAAATAGTTTCTAAACTTTGATAAAGAAACATTGGTTAATATGCTACTAGGACTTCAAAAATTTTCTCTTCTATCACACACTGTATTTAATTGTAAATGTTCATGAATTGTTCCCGGTGTTTAAAATACATTCATTTAAACAATATTTCTTTTAAACTTTTGTATCTTTTGTAAAAAAGTACACAATCTTTTATTTTAAAATTTACACAATTGTACATCCTTTTTATATTGCCTAACAACTTTATGTTAAGACATGAATTGTAACAATTAACAAGCTTTAAACTCATTGTGAATTACTGCCTTTCTGTTAATGTTAACTGCCTTAAATATTTGCTATACTTTGTACTAAAACTAGCTTAACATGAAGTTCTTTATAATTTAAGAAAATAAGTGCGCGACACTTAAAATCAAACTGGCGAGCAGTAAACATATAAATAAAATCATTACTTGAAGTCTAATAGAAAATTTCTTTTCTTTTATTTCGACACTTCTAACTCCTTTATAATTCCTTCCATTGCTAAGGAATTGTAAAGCATTTTTAGCAAATACAAGCGGGAAAACACTTTGGCTTCTCGTCTCTCTAATTTAGGCGCTGAATTTAGCCCTAAATAATTCTAACCCTAAACAAGCCACTCCTAAGATTTCCCCCGAGTATCTGTTCACCCGGTTCTTTCAGTTTCTTGATGTAAGCTCCTAGGTGCTCACGAAATCTTGTTTTTGTGTTTCTTACTGTTTGTGCGATGTAACTGTGTTGCCATATGTAAGTTAATTTGTACACTCCTTGTTTATTTAGTAAGTCTGTTTCGTTTGTGTTGTTTTGTAGTATTCTGTCGAAGTTGTTTGCTGTTTGGAATGCTGTGTTAATATTGTGTTTTCTAAAAAATTTAACTAGTTTGTGTGTTGATTTTCCTATATGCGTAAAGGTAGCCCAAGTTTTCTTTTCTTGGTTTATATTATTGCTATCTTTTTCATCTAGGCCTCTCGTGTAGGTGGTATTCGTTCAAGTCTCGTTATTAATTGTCTAATTAACGCATTCGTATATTGTTGAGGGTGGTCCGATAAAGTGTGTATTATTGTGTCTGTAGGAGTTAGTTTTCTGTGTATATCGTATTCAACTCTATTTAAGCACTTGTTTGCCATAATCGTTAGGTCTATGTAATTTATCCTTTCGTTCTCTTCCACATTCACTTCTATTGTACATTTTATATTTTGTGTTGTTTGTTCAGGAGATACACAAGTTTTTCCTCTTTTATCATGTATAGAATGCTACCACGAAATTGGTTTTTAATTCCACAATACTTTCACGAGGATAGCTGATGTTCGGTTTCCCAATCCTAGTCCGTTCGTTTGCCTATACATGATATTGTTGAATTTGAAGTAATTTTGCTCTAGTATGGCTTATAGCGTTCCTGCATCTTATATTGAATTTCCACGTTTTCTGGTTTGTTACAAAAGCTGATTGAAATATTCTTTCTTTTTGACAATTTTTGCACAAAAAAGCATCACCAATATTTTCTCTATAAAATATTTTTCTTAAAGACAATATAAATATTATATACATATATAATATATATACATCTAAGGTAAAGCTCAGTAATTTTTTATCCGATCAAAGTCAATAATTGGGTGCCGCTGTGGCTAAATGGTAGCGATGCTATCCTATCAGTCCAGAGGTCATGGGTTCGATTGCCGCCATTGACTCTGGGTGTTTTTACACAGACAAGCTAAATCGCTTTTCGAGTTGTGTTCGCTCTTAAAAAAAAAACCACTATGCGACCAGTAATTTAGTATTAAAGATATAATAAATCGAACCAGCCTTGGACTGTGAATTTTTTTTTCTCGGTTATTTTTATTTGTTGTATCTTTAATAAAATTAAACTAACAATAAGTAATCAAATCTTAACTTTAAAATTTTAATTTTTAAGTCCAGCCAATGCAAAACAAACATATTTGTTTCAGCGGTTGGTTCTAAGGTTGCCTTGCGCCTCTCGTGTTCGGCTGAGAGCGAGAGTATCCCTTCTCCTCAGTCAAGTGTGGCCTTCAAAGTTAATGATGCTTCGGCCCAGGGGATTTTGGGTACAACTAATGCTTTTTCATGTATCTTGTCACATGTTTAGAAAACAGAGTCTTAACCAACGACACGTCTAAATCTTTATGAATTCGCTCATTTCTGACATACTATGGGGCTCATGTAATCGTACAAAGCATTTTATTTTGTGCCGAGGCAGTGCCCCATAACTAGATAATGTAGGACCATATTGGTTTTAGAATAGAGTTGTACATAATAAGTTTACAATCTAATTTTGATGGCTTTTGTGAACACTTAGAAAAGCCTTACCATGCTTTGTCAAATGCCTGAGAAACATCGATGAAGAGCACACGATTTTACGAGTTTTTTCGATCGTATAGCATAATCTCCTGAAAGCGAATTGGTGGTCTGGAATGCATCCCGTATCATTCAATATGGATGTTTGCTTAGTCATAAGTAGCTTTTCAAATAGTATTAAAGAAATTTATTATTTGACATATTGTCAAACTTTTATTTTAAATAAAGTCATGCATTGTCTATATGCATTTCATTGACGATTTGGTAAAGCACCAATGAAATGCATTTAGACAATGCTTGACTTTCATCAAATAGACTCTTTTTCAAATAGTTTTGACATGTTAGACAATAGGATTATAGGCCTACAAGATTACACTTTCGTATGATCTTTGCTTAGCTAGACGCAGAATACCATTCAAAAATAATATAATTATCCTTTCTGCAGTATAGCGTAGTTCTGAGAGCTTTTTATTGCTGATTTTATCAGCACCTGGAGCTTTTTCGAATTTAAGCCCACAATACATTGTTCAATGTCACGAATATAGAACCTCAAGGTAACATCAGGTACGCGAGTACTGCTTGTAGCTAAACTATAGTATCAGACGTATTTATAGTAAATACTTTCTACAAGTGGTTTGCAAATAGAGTATCTTTTCCAGCGTCAGTTCTTGTCTAGTCTCCATTCGAATATCGCATTAGAGACTTATATATCACCGGTCTTTTGAGGTCTCTGGCTGCTCGCCATAGCGAATATGCTGTTTGAGGTGTTGCGTCGAGCCCATTCAAAAGGTTTTGAAGAAAAGCGGTATTTTGATATTTTAGTAGAGTTTTAAGCTGTTTAGTACATTTCTTTAGCCTAGCTTTGAGCTAAGCGGATCCGTAGCGTTGCCATTCTCTACGAACTCTTCTTAATTAATAATTAATTAATAACATCAAGTATTTTTCGGCGATCTCTTGGCTAGTAAGTTGGCTGTCCACTTTAAACAACATTCATACGCATTTTAAAAATTGTGTCAAACAAAACGCGATTCTTTGGTGTGATAGGACGAGATCCCCAAAACGTGTGTTTTGCGTTGTAGTCACTGGCGGCCAAAAAGAATAGGCCTAGTGAATTAAAAAATGTACTATATTGATTTTCCATAATAGAGTACCTGGGAGGAGAGTCAATGATGAAATCATCAGGTTTTGATGAACAGCTTCAATGCAGCTGTTAGTTACTTGAAGATAGTCTTCACAATGGTCATCCATTAAATAATGTTTTAATCGCGTTGTTATTAGTATAGCCGAGCTACCATTAACTTTACCTTGAGGGTCCTTTGTGTCGTATAGAGTATATCTGTTGATTTTAAAAAATAAATTAAGTAAAGTACGACTTTGGCTCGCACACGAAGGGTTCCGTACGAATACACATATGTATATCCCTTTTTCTTTTTGCCCCGTTTGTCGTTTTGGCAGTTTTTTCGTTTTTCTTTCTTGTTTAGTTTTAGTTTTTTATTTGTTAAAGTATTTTTCGTTGTGTTTGGGTTTTTTTTGTTTTGGCGCTTTACGTGATTTTTTTTAAATTTTTTCTGGCGATTTTTCTTTTTTGCATTTTTTTTTTGTTTTTTTTTGCCGATTTGTTTAGTTTTGACGATTTTTTGGTTATGACATTTATTTAACGTTTTCACTTTCTGCCGATATTTTTAGTTTTAGCGATTTATTTTAGTTGTGGCGATTTTTTTCAGTTTTGGCGCTTTTTTCGTTTTTAAGGAATTTTTTCGGGTTTGTTTTGACACTTTTCTTCGTTTTGGCAATTTTTTTTTTTTTGGTTTTCGGCGTTTTTTTAGTTTTGACGCTTTTTTTTTGGTTTTTGCGTTTTTTTCGTTTTGGTGATTTTTTTCTCCATTTTTTGGCGATTTTTTATTTTTTGGTGATCTATTTAGTTTTAGCGATTTTGTAGTTCTTTTTTTCGTTTTGAAGACTTTTTCGATTTTTGACGTTTTTTTAGTTTTTTTGGCGATCTTTTTAATTTTGGTAGTATATTGAGTTTTAGCGATTTTTTTAATTTTGGCGCTTATTTCCTTCAAGCGCTTTTTCATTTTAGCGTTTTTTTTTCGTTTTGAAATTTTTTTAATTTTGGATTTTTTAGTTTTAGCGTGTTTTAAAATTTCAAGATTTTACATCTTCCGGTTTCCAAGATACAGCATATTGTCTAAATTAAATAGTCAAAATTACAATAACTGATAGAATAGCCTTTAATTTTTATTGCTTTAAATATCGGTGTTAATTGGTGTAGTCTACACCAATTAGCACTTACTTTGAAAATTTAAAGTGTCTATATATAAGTGTCTGTATATTGCATTAGTATTTCAACATGTTGCGTTGTTCGCTTTAGAACTCCCTTTGATTGTTAACTGTCATATATTTGTTGTTGTAGCGGCCTAAGTTTTACATATTCTGTGAAAATTGCAGGTCCGTAGCTTTTAAGGTTTCCAAGATACAGCAAATTGTCTAAATTACATTGTAAAATTACATTAACTGATAGAACACCCTTTAATTTTTTTATTATTTTAAATATCGGTGTAATTGGTGTAGCCTATTCTACAGACTACACCAATTAACACGAACTTTGAAAATTTAAAGTGTCTATATGTAAGTGTCTGTATATTACATTAGTATTTCCACATTTTTAGTTGCTCGCATTAGAACACCTTTTAATTTCTAAACATCATATATTATTTGTTACAGCGGTCAAGGTTTTACATACTCTGTGAACATTTCAAGTCCGTAGCTCTTACGGTTCCCGAGAAAACATTACATTAGTATTTCTAAATTTTTCGTTGCTCGCTTTAGAACACCCTTTAATTTTTAGCTGTCATATATTACTTGTTGTAGCGGCCAAAGTTCTACATATCCTTTGAAAATTTCAGTTCCGTAGCTCTTACAGTTCCCGAGAAAACAGCCTGTGACAGACAGACGGACAGACGGACAGACAGATGAACAGCGTTGCGAAAACAATAGGGCTCCTTTACACTTTTGGTGTAACGAAACCCTAAAAAGCATCAATTTGTTTATTCATCATAAAGTATTCGAGTTCGCTTTTATGTTAGCGAATGCCGTTTTCATTCCAGAAATAGATTTTAAAGTTCATAGTTTGTTTAATGCAGCCTGCAATAATGAAGACTGCATTTTCAACATTTGTTGCATCATCCAGGTCATGCTGGTTGTAAGAAAATTACTGTTTGGATTAAAGTTTCCTTTCAAGCCTCAATTTGATCAACACTTAAGCCAGTGATTTCGTTGGCAGGATTCCGTTTTTGAGCTGTGGGCTAGTTGGACTTCAAAACATTAGCGTATGAGAACTGACTGTTAGTTATGTTTTGCGCTATAGCCTCGTTAGCCTTACAAACGTTGGAGTATGAAGCTTGGCTGGGAGCTGGTTGGCGCAACTGCGGATAATTGGTGTTGTTGAAAGTAATACGCTGATCATAGGTGTAAGTACGTCTTTTAGACAAAGACTTCTTTACATGTACATAGACTGGGCTGCCCCTGTAGTTGGCATTGTGGTTTTTATGGCAATTGCTACACTTTTTAATTTGTGAATCTCAATTATCATAATTGGAAGTGATGTATAGTTCACCACAGATGACACAAACGGCACGTAACTTGCAATATGTTTTAGTGTGGCCATATTCTTGCCAATTAAGGCATTGAGTGAGCCCTGCTCGCTTGTGTGGTTCCTCTATGGTGACTCTTCGGTGCAGCAAATATCTTAAGCTATAAAAAGGGTGTACTTCATTATTTTTTAATTGCATGTCACTTGGTTGTAAGTCAACACGAAGCAGTGGTTGGAGGGGGGCTCGCTCTCTATTTTTAATGTTAATAACATTTTTCACTTTAAAATTATTATTTAATACAGCTGCTTTTACCTTTTTCTGGATCCACATATAAGTATATTCTTTTTAAAACTACCTGGAGGTCTTTTACAATTTTTAAAACTCCGAAACTACAGTACGGTAATCATTTTCCTGATTAGCTTGAATTTTTGTCTCGTCAATCATGCCGCTTCTTATGGGCATGACGTAAAACGCCCCTTCACCAATTAATTGTACTAGCCTTTGAATTAAGTCATTTGAGTTTTTCTCCCTTAAGTAGATCAAGGGCGGCTAGTTGGACCTTACGCTGGTGATTTCATATTCATCATTTTGCAAAATAGAAAATCAATTTTCAGAAGACGCCGCAGATTTACCATCTCTGGGCATTTTCGTCACTGAAGCGATGTTTGTCGATTTGGGGCTTTTTTGCTTTTCTTATTTATATCTTCAATGCATCGATCAATACCCATTTGGATTTTTGGTTTTTCTGCAACATTTACTAGGGGGCCAATTCCACTCGTTTTTTTTCAGGTAGTTCTATGCTCATATTATTGGGACTTGTTCTTTGCAGTAAAAAAATTTATTTTTATATCGCTGTCTGTCATTGACATTGAATTTGACCGTAACCGGTGGTGGAATACTTTTGACGCCAAGTGTATTTTTTTACCCCATTTTCATTTCCTGTAGCAACAAGAGTAATGTACGCATTTCTGCTGTTTGATGCAGTTGTTATACTAGAGCTACTCATATATATGTATGTGTACCCAGTTTGTTGTGTGTTTGCTTGTGTACCAACTTCTTTATAGGTTTATTCTTAAGTTTACAAAAGCAGAAAGGAAAATAAAAATATAAAATATCAAACAAACGGTGTTTGTTAATACTTTTTTGTTGCAAATATATTGTTTTTATTTTATATTTGTGTGTTGTTTAAATTGATTTTGTTCACTGACCGACTGAAAATTAATTCGTGTGTTTAATTTAGGAGTAACTTGGGAGTGTGGATGGCACTTGGCAGAGAAGTATGCATCGAGATATACAAATGTACAGTTTTCTGGTAAATGTGACGTGATATGAGTTACACCAATATCGTTTCCCATTACTTTTACGACAATAACAACAAATAATTATATTTAAAAAAAATAATAATAATTTCACAGACCTGTGTAATTGGTAAATGTTGTATATATTGTGTATATAGTTTTAGTATGATCAACTAAAATAATATTCAAAGAAATCGTATGAAAAATTCTCTTAATACAACAAAATTACATATATTTAAATTGCTGTAGAGCTTTTGTATATAGCTTCCCGTTTCGTATTTTTTTTAATTCATAAATCAAATTCTTAAATAAGTTAATAAATAAAAATATTTTACTACCAATTAAAAGGAAACACTTTGAACAATGAAAAACGTTTACATGGAAATGCAATTAAAAACGAAGTTTTCGTTAATAAAAATTCTTATATATATTTTTTGCTTAAATTTCGTTGAAAAATTATTGTTAGCACAAAAATTGCAGTCAGTTAGCGTCCACGAACTTTACTTCAACATTCCAAATATTTTTAAACACACACAGACACACATGTACATCTACTCACACACTCCCATTGCCAACACACTTAACTTTATAATGAAACATTGCAAGTTAATGGATTTAAGCCATTTAATACTGGTGATGATAATGATGAAGAAATAAGAGGTGATGCAGCTGATGACTTTGGTCTTGCTGCAAATAACATACTTGACTATTAACAGAAAACAACGCAGTTTTAACTTTTCGTCTGATTTTTATTTAACCTGATGAACTCATAAAATTTTTAAAACTTAAAATAAAATGCAAACGAAAAATGATTTATTTTAATTTTATTTCAAGTACAAGATGAGAAAAATAAGAAATCTTAATTAAACTTTGATATTTGTTTTCGACTTTTATTCGTTTGTGAGTTAAAATGAAGCAAAATTTGCAAAACTAAAAATAGTTAAAAAGAACTGAAAAATCTGATATTTTATAATTAAAATCCAGAGTAAGAAAAAAAGAAATCAAAATGCAAGTAGTAATTATGAATAAATAAGAAATTGCTAAAGCAAAAGTGTTTTTCTGGAAATGCGTATGACGAATATTTTTACTTTGTTTGAGTTTATTAAATTATATAGCTCATACGCCCTGATTTATGCAAAGTTACTTCGAAGGAGGTCGTTTTATAATAGAATACTTTTACAATAGTATGAATAGTTGGATTAGCGTAATACACAATAAGAAAATTAGACTTAGCACTACGCAATATATGAACGAATAATAACAATAGTTCTGTGAACACATGACATTGATTAATTACAACATTGTAATATTACATTAATTTTCTCCTATTACTCTTCCTTATATACTGCATGCACAGAGAAGAAACATCAATCCCTCCATACTTAAATTAATCCCAAGCAGTGTCAAAAGTACGGTAATCCCAGTTTTTCTGATTGAAGATTGATTCAAGTCGGAATATTCAAGTGGAAAATACTTAATTTTAGTCTGATTAGACTTTATTCAGTAAAACAAACTCTTATTTTAAGTACGAATATGTTAATAAAATTAGTAGGATTTTTGCTAGGGTGGTGTTGCTGCCGTCGCTGGTAGTGTAGGTAAAGGGCTCTAATGAGAAACAGCTGTCAGTTCAACCTTCCGAACTTCCAACAAATTTTTCTTTGAATGTTCAATATTTACATGCCTTAGAATTTCTTTCTTAAATAAAAAATAATTTGATCGAAAGATCAAATTGAAAACGAACTTAAGCCAAACTAATTAAATAACTTTGAATAAAACCGTACAGTTCGACTAAAAATTCATAGATCAATTATGTTTATAAACTTGTTGTGGTTTATTATCATTACTCGAGCATAGCCGACAAGTAGCTGATACAAGTTTTATTACATGCAGATTCAAGTTATATACTTGAATCAATCCCGCCGCGTACTTGTAACAATCATAATTGCGTACTTTAATCAATCCCGCCGTGACTTGAATCCAGCCCGAATCAATAAGTCTAACTTTAACTTACTTAATCCTGGAACAGACTTGAGAATTTATATTTTTACTACTTATATAAATTTAATATTTTCACTTACTTGTTTTAATATAAAATTTAATTTTGTTCATTCCTAGTATTGAACTTAGCTCATCATGTTTGTAAGCCAACGCCTTAGATCACTCGGTATAGAAAGAACGACAGCTAAAATCCACTATAAGCCAGCAGCGTGTAATATAACGTTTGAATGCTACTGGTCGGCACTGCACAACATAAGCAAAACTTCCGATTGAAGCTATCAACAAGTAAACAAATACGAACACACTAGGACTGTATAAAAAATTTACAGTAATAGTATTACTTAAAATACGATTTTTTTTACACAATTTAAGAATTTTGTTATTGATTCAAGATTTTTTATGTGATTATTCCATTTTTGGCTTGATTTAAGTAAGTACATTTTAGTGTTATTTGTACTTAAATTTTTCAGTAGCACTCGTACTCAAAGAAAGTAAAAAATACTTGAATTTAATAAGGCGTTTTGCTTTCTGTGCAAGTGTCGTATGCTGATGTATCTTACATTTTGAACTTACCTTTTATCTGTGTACTTATTTTTGGACTACTTCGTTTCTGTCTTGTGCAAATAAATGAACTATTTTTAAAGTATAAAAACTCTCACATGTTTTTACATTATATGTTTAACTTTTTTCTATAACCTCAAAAAAGAGATATTTTCTAAGCTAATTTGAGTTTGCTGAACACGAATATGGCACTAACTTATTTTGCATAAAATGCGTTTGCGAAATATTCGATAAAAACGTGTTTTTCTGTAGTTTTCTTAGATATCTCCAATCTCGAGAGATATTCATCTGAAGTGTCCAATTTTCTCTGTCTTTTCTTCGGTCAATATAAAGACTTTCTTCATCGGATCAAAATTCATTGAGTTACGGCAAAAAATGCCAAATTTAATTTTTAAAATTTATTTTACAAAAAAATTTAAACTTTCATTCGTTGGTCCTCAGATCAGTACGAGTTTTTAATTATAAGCGTATTAATTTTTTACGTTTAAAAAAGAAATGTTGAGGTATTGTATACCAAAATTTACAAAATTATCGAGGTATTTAGAGATGTGTTCATGATTAACGTCAGTACCTCAATTTACGTCATAATCTGACGGTGTCCTCATGACACAGAGTGAAGTTGAGTGTTCACCACCACCCCGAGTCACCCCGAAGGCACACCGATGTGCCTTACAAAGCGCACACAGGTAGCAACTTCTCATGCATGGCCATTGGCTACCCACCATGCATAAACACCTTGTTCGAGTGTTTCAGCTATCTAATCTCTGCTACATCAGCGGCTTACGCGATGTACACAAGGTATCCGGGGAACCAGAAGCAAGCCAGGTACCTACAACAAAGTGTCTTTTAACCAACACCTCTCCCAGCGATTTTGGTAGCAACCACAGCCACCACGTGAGCTCCCGAAGGAGACCTTTCCAACAACCAGCCACAGAATCATCCTTCCAGTTGAGGGTAAGACGAAGTCCGCCACGAACATCATCCAAGATGATGTCGCTTAACGGCGAGCATAATCTCTTTAACCCTCTGGAAGGTAGGTCATCTGTGGGGCAACCGGTTCCCGTGGTACCAGTTCATGCTACTGGTAAAGCCTCAAAAGAAAACCCCTAGAGATAACTTTCTATTGATTTTAGTCTTGGGTGAAACCATAGGTGCCCTTCCACCACCTTACTGACTAGCGTAGGCAAGCCTACTTCCTTAAATAAATATATGCACCCCCGTTGCTCTGTTTCCAGAGATTGGGTAGTAACACATAAGTTTTAGGGGTAATTGGCCAAAGGTAATATCAGCAAAAACCAATTACGCTATCCCCAGAAAACACAACATCAAGGCTAGTGTTACAAACCGTGCTCCCCGGAGTAAATTAATTATAGTTTTTCTTTTTTTATAAAATATGAATATTTAATTTTTTATATATTAAAATACGTTTTTACAATTCAAAATAAAATTATTGAATGAATATTTGTGAATGAATTTTTGTTATAAGAATATTTGATTTCTAAAATTTCTAATATATATTAATTAAGTAAAAACAAGTATAAAACAATAAGAGTCATAATAATAGTAATAATATTAATAATATAAATAATATCAATAACTGTGAAAGAATTATAATAGTAATAAATATAATATATAGTAATAATACTAATAATAATATATAACAAAGTGATAACAGAGTCTTTATGTATATAACATGTAACTCCCCCACCCTTTGTTTATAAATACATTACTCCTGGAATGTAAATTTATATATTTATATAGTGTATATAGATACGATTTTTTTTTACAGATTAAATACATATGTTTAGTTGTTCAATAGTGTTTAGCATTATTTTTTTTTGTTTAGTATAACAATAATATTTAACAAACAATATACATAAAATATAAATAAGAAAATAATGTGCAATGGTCTATCATTATTTTTATTATTATTTTTTCTGTTAGTATAATCTCTTCCAGTAATATTTCTTTCAAACTTTATATCAGGCAATTCATTTTGATGTTTAAAAACCCGTTTTACCAATTGTCTATCACGTTTACAACCATTTTCATCTATAAAATGAGTATTATTCTTTTCTTTCACTTCTTTTGAAATATATTTAGGTTTTTGTGTAAGATTATGAAATCCAAGATTTTTTACTAATTCTCTTTCCCTATATTCATGACATTCTTCTCTATTCTGATTAATTTTATTAATTCGTTCAACTTTTTTGTTGTGAACAGTATTATGTAAGGTTTGCCAAACAGATTTATCAACTTTGTTATGTAGTAGATAATTTGGTTTGTACCCGGTAGTACTATGTATAGTATCATTATAAATTTGAACAGTTTTGAATACTAAAGTTTTATCATTTCCATCCTTATTTTCTTTTTCTAGTTTAAATAGTCGTATATGTTCATTCAATGTTATATGGAAACGTTCTATATCTGAATTTCCAGTGTGAGTATTAGGGGAAGTGAAATGGTACTCTACATTTTCTGAATTTAGAAAGTCTTTTATATATGCTGTTTTAAACCCGTTGTCAGCTATAATTTTAGATGGTTTACCTAAAATAGAAAATCTTTCTCTGAGCATTTCTACAATAGTTAATGAATTTTTGTCTGTTAAATAGTGAATTGAAACATGTTTTGTGAGCTTGTCAGTGCATGTTAAAAATATTATTTTTTTATTAAGGAACCAAATATCAATATGAATTATTTCATTTGATTTAAATGGAGTTTCTGTTATACATAACTTGGTTTTTATTGGTCGTCTATCATATTTACACATATTACATATTACACAATTATTTATGAATTTATGAATTTCTGTTCTCAAACTTGGATAGTAAATTATTTCCTTTAATTCTAAGAAAGTTTCTTCAATTCCTCTATGGTTTTTATCAGTGTGATATTTGTCTATAATTTCTAAAAGTGTTTCTTTGTTGAAAATATCTTTTACAAATGCTGAACAATTTATAAGTTTAACTTCATGAGAGTTCGAAAAATAATGTACTAAAGTTTTCTGAAAATTTTTAAATACATCAAAATTTTCGCAAAATATTGCTACAGTTCCTCTCAGTGGAAAAATTTGTTTTAAGTATTTTAATATTTGTTCTTCAAAGTATTCTTTTATTGTTATTGTATGTCTAATTTTCTTTTTATACAAAATTTCTTTCTTGTATTTATAACTATTTCCTAGAGTTATTATAATTTGATTTTTATATATATTTACAGGAGATTCCGATATAGAAACGTGGTCATTTAAATTTTCTTCTGCGCTATGAATTGTGGCTAAATCTGACGGAATATTGTCATTTTCTTCTGTTAATACATTAACATTAAGACGACTCAAATAATTTGCAACTCTGTTTGTTTTTCCCTTAATATATTCCACATTAAAATCAAATTCGTTCAGTTGTATTTTCCATCTTTGTAATTTCATGTTCGGTTCTTTCATTGAGTTCAGCCATACTAATGGTCTATGGTCTATTTGTATTTTGAATTTTCTTCCGAATAAGTAGGGTCTGAAATATTTTACTGACCAAACTATTGCTAATAATTCTTTTTCTATAGTGCTATAATTTAGCTCGTGTTTGTTTAACGTACGTGATGAAAAGGCAATTGGATGACCATTTTGAGATAATACCGCACCTAATGCTTCATTGCTGGAATCGGTTGTCAATACAAATAATCTGTCGAATTTGGGGTAAGCCAAAACTGGTGGATTACACAGAATCGTTCTCAATTTATTAAAAGAATCAATATAATTTTGATCTCTAATGTTAATCTTTGAACCTTTTTTAAGTTTGGAAATCATTGGTAATGCTATTTGGCTATAATCTTGAATGAATTTCCTATAAAATCCAGTTAATCCTAGAAATGATCTGATCTGTTTGACAGTTCTAGGCAGTAAAATTTTTTGAATGATACTTATTTTGTTTGGATTTGGTTTTATTCCCTGCGGAGTTATAATATGTCCAAGATATTCTGATTCATGTCTGAAAAAGTTACACTTATCAACTTGGACTTTAAGGTTGTATTCTGATAATCTTTTCAATATTTGTCTTAAAGATGAAACATGTTCTTGAAGGGATGTAGAAAATACTAGAATATCGTCTAAATACACCACGCATGTATTATTTATACAACCTTGCAGTATTTCATTCATCATACGTTGAAATGATGCAGGAGAATTTTTTAGTCCAAATGGCATTCTATTAAATTCATAATGACCGGTTGGTGTTGAAAATGCAGTCTTATGTCTATCTTCCGGTGAAATCAAAATTTGGTGAAATCCTTTGGCTAAATCAATTGTACTAAAATATTTGGAATTTCCTAATTTTGAAAATAAATCTTCCATATTTGGTATTGGAAACTTATCTTCAATCGTAACATTGTTTAATTTCCTGGAATCAATAACAACTCTCCATTTTTGTTGTCCAGAATTATCAAGCTTCTTAGGAACAACCCAGATTGGAGCGTTATACGGACTACTAGATCTGGTTATTATATTTGATTCCAACATTTCATTGATTTGTTTATATACTTCTTGTCTATGAACTTCTGGATAGCAGTATAATCTTGAATAAACAGGTATATCATTTATAGTTGGAATTTTGTGTCTATTAATATACTATTAATATACTATTCTTAAAATCGATTCTACCTCCTAAAGGTTTCAATAGGTTACAGCCTATAATTCCGTCAAATTTACTATATATGTCTGTTTCTAGCATTTCGATTTTAGAATTAGGGCGATTGAATTCTTTAAAAAGTGGTATAGTAATTTTTGAAACTGTAATAGTTTTTGAGCAGATTGTGTTTAATACTATAGGATGATCAAGTTCACTTCTAAAAGAGTTATGGAACAAGCCTTTCCTGATTAAGGTTGTCCCTGATCCAGTATCAATTAACAATTTTATTGGAGTAGATTTCGTTCTCACAATTATGAAGGGAAGAGCTCTTCGGCCAATAACTGAAAATTTGAAGCTTCAATACTATCTACTTCCATTGGTGCTTGTTTATTGAAATTAGATCGTTGAGAATTGTTTACATATCTCTTGTTAATAAAGTCTTCTGATCTTTGTTGCTTATTCAAATTAAGATTTGAAGAAGTGTTTTGAGGTTCAGAAAAATATTCGTTTTGGTCACATTGTTCAAAATCTGTTAAGTTAGTTTTGTTGTTTTTAAAACTATTTGTGTTATATTTATTAACATAAGGACTGTAAAAACTTTTTTTTTTGATTGAATTGTTGATAGTTATTTTGATTAGTTGGATAAGATCTATAACTATTTGAATTAGTAAAAGATCGAGATGTTGATAAGCTGTTCCTGTTATTGTAATTTAAAAAGGATTGAGTTGGAATACTGTCATTTTGATTAAAATTTTTTGATGAAAATGATTGTACTTGATGACATCTTTGGTAAAAATATTCTGTTTCAATCAAAATTTCTTTAGCTTTCAATAAAGAGTGTGGATTTCTAGAATTGAGGACAAGTTTTGGTTCGTTGGGTAATTTACTAATAAAAATTTTCAAAACCATTAGCTCATTATTTTTACAATTGAACCACTGACTATCTGCATCAACACTTGATTTTAAATTTAATTTTGTAAGAAGTTTTAACAAATATTCGTAAAAATCACCAATGTTAGATTTAACTTCCGCAATTTTTATTTTATTTATAATATTTTCAATGCTATCAGGAATATTAAAATTAATCCTTAAAACTATTTTGATTTCAAGCCAATTTGTAGGGTTATTATTATTAATTAGTGTAATGTTAGCGTGTAATACAATTTTGTTTCTTACCCTTAAGTCAAATAATGGTAAAAGCTCAGCTTGAACATGTTTACGAACTTCTTCCACATGTAAAATAAATATTTGGAGTTCTTCAGCTTTGCCATCAAAGCTTGGTACACCTTCCAACAATTGAAATCCATTTAAAGACATCGTAGTTTTCTTTTTTTGTGCTTCTAGTCTGAAGGTCCAAAATATCGTCCAGCTCTGTTATTATGGCTCAAAATTTCCTGTTAAAATTACCCAATTTTTGTTTAAAAAAAAATAAAACAGTTTCTTGAAAAGTTTATAGTGATGGTTTCTTGATTCAAATTCTTTCTTGATTACAGTTTTTTCTTGATTCCAATTCTTCGCACTTAGTTAGAGTACAATACACAAATTTTCTGTTTTTATTTCGGCTTTTCTTCACACAGCATCAAAATTTGTGATTCTGTTTTTTTATTTATCTGCTTTTTAAAAGTTAAACATATCCACATACGAAGAAAGATTCGAAGATATTCTTCTTTTCATTTGTTTAAGAAAATTTATTTTCTTAAATAAAACAGATTAATGTGCTCTTTCCTTTTCTTTTGATTGGTTCGAAAACTCACGACTGCGCCAGTAAATTAATTATAGTTTTTCTTTTTTTTATAAAATATGAATATTTAATTTTTTATATATTAAAATACGTTTTTACAATTCAAAATAAAATTATTGAATGAATATTTGTGAATGAATTTTTGTTATAAGAATATTTGATTTCTAAAATTTCTAATATATATTAATTAAGTAAAAACAAGTATAAAACAATAAGAGTCATAATAATAGTAATAATATTAATAATATAAATAATATCAATAACTGTGAAAGAATTATAATAGTAATAAATATAATATATAGTAATAATACTAATAATAATATATAACAAAGTGATAACAGGGTGTTTATGTATATAACATGTAACTCCGGGGGGACGAATTATTTACAATGAGTATCTTAAAATTTAAAAATAGCAATATCGTGACACCTTGAAATTTTATTGTGGGCAACGATACAATGCATTTAAAATAGCGCTGCATTAATAAGCATACTTCATGGACTTTTAAAATTATCATAAAATGGTAAATTTTCTTCAAATCTCAACGCATGTAACTCAATGAACTTTGATTCGATGAGCAAGGTATATGTATTAGCTGAAAGAAAAAAAATATATCGATGCAACTGGGAAAAATTTGTATAATTGCAATGAGGAGTTCTCAACATTTTTAGAAATAACTTAAAAACTGCAAAAAAAAGCGTTTCGTAAATTTCTCGGAAACGGTTCTTAAGAAAAATAAATTAATTTCATATTCATGTTCAGCAGCTCAAAATTATCGTGAAATTTTTTGCTGCATAGTGTAATATGCGAGTAAGAAAAATAGTATAACATTAAGCAAATTAAACTTTACTATTAAAAATTCAAAACAATTCTTAAAGTATTAAGAGACTGAAGAAAATAGCTAGCAAGGCCTATTGTTCATTTCCAGGCTTCATTTTATAAAAGTTTTTATGTTTCTTCTTTTAGTTTCATTTTTGTTTCAATTGTTGTAAAGAAATAGCAATAAAATTGAAGGAAACTAGAAGTTATTAAAAGTAATGAAACTCAATTGTTGTTGCTTAACAGCTCTAGCATATTTACTGTGGGAATATTCCCCGGCTAAATCCTACAAAGATGCTGTATATTTCTACAACATTAAAGTACTTGAGCGTTTAATATGATCTTAATAATAAAAATTTTTTATTCTACTTCAAATCGTTATATTTAGAGATTTAATTAATTTGTTTAACTTTTTAAAATAAATCGGAATATATTACACGAACTTCATAAAACATAGTGATGTGAATACTTTTCTTACGACTTGTTCAATTGTTTCTTACATTATTGTTTGCTATAAATAAGTATCCTTAAAAATCTTATGTTCCTGAGTCACTCTTCTCCCTGTAATCACTAGTACACGCAAAAGCAACATTAAATAGTAAAACTAAACACACTCCAATTAAACAGGATAAACAGGTAGGAAACTGAAGGAAAAAAAGTTATGTCGAAGAATTAAATGAAAGAACAATAGTAAAAGAAAATTGTAAAAAAAATGTAATGAAAAGCTTGTCTTATTTGTGTCTATATTTTAATAAATAAAAGAGCAAAACGTTTGCAAAATGACTGTTTTTATTCTAAATGGAAAAGATATATAACATATTTTCTTTTAGATCAAATAAATGGACAAATTAATAAAATGTATTTGCACACTTATAGTTTTATAATAGTTTTCCAACAAAGATGACAACGGAAAGGCGGAGGAGTATTCCTATTTAACCGCAGAATATGAGCTTCCCTCAGTGCTCAGGAGCGGAACTGTTAAGCGCCAATTAGGATACTTCTTGGGTGTAAAATTTTTCAACGCTTGCCATTTTTTTCCCACTCGATTCTCACAATTGGTTTGTTACTAGCTATACCCGGCGTGCTTCGCTACCCCATTGGGGTGCAGATATAGAAAAATTAATCAACTCATTTAAAAATAACCATTTGCCGATCTTTTTAGTTTTGGCGAATTTTTGCGTTTTAGCGATTTTTCATTTTGGCGATTTTACGTTTTGACATTTTAGTTCTGGAATTTTTTAGTTTTAGAGTTTTTTAAAATTTGAAGAGTTTGCCTCTTACGGTTTCCAAGATACAGCAATCTGTTTAAGATACATAGCCAAAAATTCATTAACTTTCAGAATACCCTTTAATTTTTGTTGTGTTAAATATTCTACAGACTACACCAATTAACACTAAATATATGTTTCGTTGCTCGCTTTAGACCACCCTTTAATCTTTAACCCGTAGTTCTTACGGGTCTCGAGAAAATAGCATGTGACAGACAGAAAGACAGACAGACTGACGGACAGCGTATCAAAAACAAAAAGATTAATTTACACTTTTGGTGTACAGAGCCCTAAAAAGAACCTTTTCCGAAAAGTAAGTTTTCAAAAAGTAACCATTTTCAAAAGAGTACCATTTTCAAAAAGTACCCTTTCCATAAAACATTTTTCAAAAAATATCATTTCTTAAAACTACATTTTCAAAAAAGTAGGTTTTCGAAAAAGTACCTTTACTTTAAAATATAAACGTTTAACAAAAAAGTACCACAATTATATTTTTACCCTTTTTCGGCCCCTAAATGTACAAATTTCAAAAAAAAAAATACAACACACCTATCCACTCATTTTTCTATCTTCTTATGACGCTTTTGGAATTTTATGTCTACCTTACTTAGATTCGGAGAACACCGAGCTTACCCGTTTTTACCCCTTTTAATCCCGTTAGAATTTAAGTTTTCAAAAATTCGTTCTTAGATAATATATACAAACATATATGCATTCAGTATGTGTATCAATGTGCATAAAAAATAGTTGTTTGGAAAAAAGTACCAAAAGGGCTTCCAATTTTACCAATTATTTATTCAAATTTGAAAAGCCACAAAACTGTTTTGAGGGCTTTTTAAGGAGAGAAGAATGAATGTCAAGTTTAGTTTCTAACTTTATTACTTTTAGAGATAAACTGTTAACAAAGAAAGTACCAAAATTATATTTTTACCCTTTCTCTGCCCCTAAATGTACAGATTTTAAAAAAAGTTTTAGACACCTGTCCGTTCATTTTTTTATCTTATTATGATGCTTTTAGAATTTTATGTCTACCTTACTTAAATTCGAGGATATAAGATTACCGATTTTACCCGTTTTTACCCCTTTTAAATTAAAATTTTCAAAAATCCTTTCTTAGTGAAAATATACAAAAACATTCATTCACTATGTATATCAATTTGCATAAAAAATTGTTGTATAGAAAAAAGTAACAAAAAGAGCAACCAATTTTATCCTTTATATATTCGAATTTAAAAAAGTACCAAAACAATTTTGAGGGCTTCGTAGGGATAGAAGAATGTATTTTAAATTTAATTTCTATCTTCATTACTTTAGGAGATAAACGGTTAACAAAAAAAAGTACCAAAATTATATTTTTACCCTTAATCGGCCCCTAAATGTACAAATCTGAAAAAGTACCAAATACCTGTCCGCTCAATTTTATGATGGTTTTGGATTATGATGGTTTTCTACCTAACTTCGATTCGGAGATATAAGGTTACCGGTTTTACCCGTTTTTACCCGTTTTTACCCGTTTTTACCCGTTTTTACCCGTTTTTACCCGTTTTTACCCTCTTAGCATTTGAATTTCCCAAAACCCCGTCTTAGTGGATCTATACATCCTGAGGGGAGCCCACATACGAAGTTTCAACGTTTTAGCTTTAGTGGTTTGGGCTGGGTGATGATGAATCAGTCAGTCAGTCAGTCAGTCAGTCAGTCAGTCAGGCAGTCACTCAATAACGTTACTCTTTTATTAATATAGATAGTGTTCTAAAACAATAATATTTGGTTAAGCACTTATCTGGTTAAGTTCGTGAGGTATATTCATTTGAATGTTATATTTGATAAATTTTTCAAAATGTTGGTCCATTTTTTTCAAGATATTCAGTATTTTCAAGTGTTCAAATTTAAATTTCGACACTTAAATTATAATATAGAGCTACGCTTACTATTATAATTTTTATATTAAAAACATGCATTTAATTTAATTGGCTACGTTTTTACACTAAAAAATTAAAAATATCGTAAAAATATCAAGCTCTGAAGTAACAGTATTAAATAGAATTTAAAATCTCAAAGCACATAATTTTATTATACTTAAAAGGAATAACTTCACTTGCATTTTATCCAACATCCGATCACCAACATTCGTTAACACTTAACCAGCTGAATTTATCATATAAAGACTAAGCTGCAAACTTACCTAGAGTGTTCTTATCTAGCTTATATAAATGCTAAGTAAATATCTACAGTAAACACCTACAACTTATCTAACATAACTTAGCCTTAAGATAAGCTGAATGGAATAAAATTGAATTGTCAATCAAATAAGTGTTAAAAAAAACGGAAACGATACTTACTTTGTTGTTATTACCTGCAGCAAAAAAAGGTGATAAATTCCAATTAGAGAAATCTAATAAAGGGGAGAAAAGCAAAGGCGTACAAGCGCTGAAGCTACAAAAATTGAGTTGTATGCAGTAATCAACACTTAATACCAATATCTAACAGTCTACAAAAAATCAGAGCTGTATGACGACGGAGAGACGGTATGTATTAAAAACCAAAAATAATATCTTGGAAATGCATGGAAACAAAAAAGTTTGAAGCTTAATTACTCAGAATTTTCTATTTTTATACTTGTATACCTTTGCTTCTAAGCCCCTCAATTATCTTTCTTCCACTACCTCTAAGCCTACCTACCCCAATATTTGTTCAAAATTGCATTTTTTGGACTTTTTGCAACTTTCTTAAGAATTCTGAGATTCTCGAAAAAAAAATCGTAATTTTTTTCTTGCATGGTATTTAGTACATAAATTCGAATATATCTGCAAAATTTCATTCGAAAATATTAATAATAAACGATTTTATAACATTGAGAAAAAATTTAATATCCACAAGACACTACGTTTTTCCCCTTGTGTTAGAAAAAGTTTTTAAAAAAATTTTAAATCGCTAAAATCTGAATAGACTATTGAAAACTGAACATAACTTTGTAAATTTCGATTTGTGATATGTCTAACTTTCTATTTCATACGTGTACAATTTATGGACTTATAAGTAAAAACTCGTACTCAAAAAGCTTTACTCTCCCTGTTAGAGATAATGGACAACATAGCGTATACTTAATATTTAGTATATTTAATACTCATACATACGTTATATATATTAACTTTTCTTAATTATATTAATGTATTAACTTTTGTTAATGCTATAAAATAGTTCATTATTAACATTTTCAAATTAAATTGTGCATTTATATATAGGAATTTTTGTAATAAATACCATGCAAGAAAAAAAATAGAGAGTTTCTTCTGCGAATCTTAGAATTCTTAAGAATGTTTCAAGATATTCAAAATTATGAAATTTTGAACATTATTGCCCTTAGCGTCCACACTTAGCCCATTTAACACTTTGCCAAATAACTCCTTACATATAAGAGTTTTCAGAAGTGGCAACGGTTTTGAGTCGCAGCTTCGGATTTTAGAATATGTGGACTAAATAAAAATTTCGATTTAAAATTGGTTGTACTAGGAAGTGCCCAGTTCCAACTATATTAGGAAATTGAATTATTTTTTTTTTGCCGTCGATCCACGTCTGTGTAATTACCTTTCAGTTAAATATACGTTTGCTATATGATCTAAAGAATTTTTTTGTATATATTAATGCTGCTCTTTTTTAGAAAAAATTTACAAAAATTAAAAATATTTCAAATTTCAACTTAAAAATTTAAAGTTTTTCAACTCTGACGACAGAGTTTCAAGAAATTTTTTTTAGCTCTTTAAAATTTTGTTCTTTATCTGGAAAATATTGGGCCAAAGTTTTGAAAAATTTTAAAATTAAAATTTTCAAATGACTATAACTTACTAACTATAATAGATAAATATACAAACAAATATGTAACTTTTAGATCTTATAAAGGCTAGAATACAGCAAAAACGTTTTGAAATCGGATGAGAAATAAAAAAGTGACAAGCAGTAAAAAATTTGAGGTGGCCGAAGTGCCCTATTTTGAGACTTCATAGATCCGCTCTCTTGCAAATAAGAGAATTGATATTAAAAATGTATATAGAAATACTCCTTTTCTACGTCCATGTGAAATTTTAGATAGAACTATCCGTTTCGAAATGACTGATTTATGCTCCAAATATTTTGATTCTGCCAAGCTATGCAGCCCCCAATCAAGCAGTAAGGGCAATTTTCAATTTTAATCTTTCAAATTTCATACAAGAAAGCAGAAACGCGCGTTTTAAAAGTGGCCCTTGTGGACTGTCCCTTAATATCCACCGTTAAACCAATTTGCATTAAGCTCTATTTTACTTGGTGGGTTGGTTGGTATAAGTGGCTGCCTACTGCACGCCAGGAATCAAGTAGAATCAATAAGATTCCGTTTTGACAAACCACTCCACTCGTCAGTGTAAGCCCATGTAGGTTCGAATCCAGATCCCGCATCAGGTGGTAGGTACTAGATCCAACCCGTCGCATTAAGATACCTAACCATGTCACCTGGACCAAATTCTGCTAGCTCTGACAGGTCGTCTAGTATATTGCTGCCCAAGAATTTGTGTCTCAAGAGGTGCAAGGCCGGGCTCTCGCAAAGAATGTGAAAAACTGTTTCTTCTTTACTTTGATCCATGGAAGAACGCATTGTAGGAAAGGTCTATCCTGCTGGCATGTCTGCCTTTTGCCCAGTACCACGTCACTACTGCGACGATCCTCGAGCTGTCTCTACGGTTTCTGTTAGTTAGTTGTGCTGTGCGCTTATCGTTGTAGCAAGTCCACATCCTCCTAGCCACCTTAGATGTGCTGAACTTGCACCACCTGTCGGAAGGACAGTCTTACCACAAGATCATTCGAGAAGACTCCAGAGCCTTTATCGCAGATCATTCTAGATCCATCAGTATACACCCTGAAGCTGGAGTCTTTTTCTATGCTACCTCCCTTCCACTCCCGTCTAGATGTAATAAAGACTTTGAAGGTTCTATCGAAGTCCAGATGAGGTATCATGTAGTCAGAGGGCTTCCTCAATGGCGGTGTTAATTTATCTAAGACTCTGGTATGACCATAAGTCCTTGATCTCCAGGATCTTAGGGATACAGCCAATACATGAATGTCAATCGGAATCACGTTTAGTATAGCATTCAGAACCTCTGAAGGACTAGTACATAAACAACCTGTAGTCCCAATGCAGGCAGATCTCTGTATTCTGTATAGTTGGTCTACGATATATTTCTTGCTTGTGGCGGACTACGATACTACCGATCCATACGTCAATATGGGACGAACAATTGCTATTTACATCCATTTGAGCATATTTAGAGTTAGACGCCATTTAGGAACCAAACATTCGCTGACAGGAATAGTAGGCAACTGAATGAAGCCTTTTTATCTCTGAGCTGAACATTTAGTTTCTATAATATTTTATAGTCTAGCATAGCTACTAGATATTTTGCGTTGTCCGATGAGGACAGTACCTGATTCCGGAGCCGAGGGAGTCTAGCTCTAATCTTTGGTTTTTGTAGTAAAAAGTATCAGTTCAGTTTTATTTGGGCTCACTCCTAGACCGCAACCAGTAGCCCATTTTCTGAGTGTGCCCAAAGCATTGGACGTGATATAACTTATCACGTCCGAGAACATCACTGATACCATTAACACCACATCACCCGCGTAAGCCCCAACCTTGACCCCCGCAACGTCTAGTGTGAAAAGAATTGAGTTAATAACGAGAAGCCAGAGAAGAGGAAAGATCGTCCCGCTCTGTGGTGTTCCTGTGCTTGTACATTTCGACTTTTCGCTGTTGCCTAGTTTTGCAGTGACGTTTCTTGCCTTCAACATGTTGATAATCCAGTCGCTGATATATTCCTCAACATCGACATCCCGGAGGGCCTGTTGAATACCTGCCACCGATACATTGTTAAAGGCGCCTTCTATGGCTAGGAAAGCAGCCAGAACATACTGTTTATGTTCAAGAGATCTCTATGAACCTTACCATTTCATGTAGCGCTGCTTTAGTAGAGCGTCCCTTGAGGTAGACATGCTGACTGTCCGAGACTCTTAAAGATACTATAAGTCGATGTCTAATATGTGAGTCTAATAATCTTTCCAGCGTCTTCACTAGGGAAGATGAAGGGCTGATTCGTCTGAAGTTCTTTGCATCTTCGTGACTTCTCTTGCTAATTTTTAAAATTAAAACTACTCTGACCTTTCTCCAGCTAGTCGGAACGTAGTTAACAGAGAGGCAAAGTTTATAGAATCAAAACAGCTAGGGCATGATAGAGGTCTTCGTGCTCTATAGCGTCTTTGACATGATTCCATCAGTGCCCAGCGATTTAAACAAAGAAAAGCTGCTTATTGCCAAAGAGATTTACTCCAGGGACATAATATCATCATTGACAGCGAGCTGCTTCCCACTAAAGGACTGATCACCTTGGCCGTGTCCGTACAGCCGGGAAAGTGTGTTTTAAGAAGTAAATCTAGTGACTCTGCAGATGATTCTAACCAGGACAAATCCGCCCTTTTGACAAAGGTTTCACATGAGCGGTTCATGGCCAGAGCCCTACTAAGCCTTGCAGAATCTCTAGTATTGTCTATTGACTCACAGAAACTCCTTCATGAGTTTCTTTTGGCGACTTTTAAGGCTTTTTTAATAAGCTTTTAGCTTGTGGCGCTAATGTTGCCACATTTTATTCTTGTAGCAAGTGTAGAAGGCTCTATATGCCTGCTTATGTAGCTTAGAGAGTTCCAAGTTCCCCCATGGAGGCTAGCTCTTCTTAGCTTTCGTTAAAGGGCAGAAAATCTCATAGATTTTGATTATAGTCTTGTTGAAGATTTTTACATTCAAATTTCCGAATAAAATTTTTTGTTCACATGGATTATATTTTCGAATCATGAATTCCATGTGAATAAAATAACATACCGAATCTTAAAAAAATGTATGGGATGTTTTTTGAGAGCAAAAAAATTCAAAAATAAATTTTTTCGGACTTTACAAATTTAAACGTTCGGAAATTTTCACAACACATTTTATTCATTATACGAACTGTTCACATGTTCGGAAATTTTCATGTGAAATTTTATTCACGATAAGGCTGATTGTATTCAAGTCTAGCAATCGTATTCTCGATTTCTGGTACTGTCTTTAGTTTATGTTTCCGAATCCCGTTAAACTTATTCCAGCCAGCTCTCCTCGGGTTTCTGAAGCACTCTTTTTGTCGGCAAAGTGCCGGAATTACAAAAAGTTAGTTTATTAAGGTTTAATGAAATCTAAGACGTGCCCAACTCTCTCATTGATTTCACTGCTGCCATATATTGTATGCCTAGCAGTGGTATCACAGCTGATGATGATGTCTTCATTGGCGACAATGGATGACATAACAGCTTCCAATTCGTCTGGTGGTGCTGGCTTGTTATATATCATGTAGCGTGACGTGATGACGAAGCTCTTACCATCTGTCAGCTCGACCCTTGCGACGGTAAGGTCCTGTGAGCTAAACTGTGTGCAAAGAAAATTATTGATATGTTCTCTGGCAATTAGACAGGATCTGGGCTTACCACTAACTTTAGCGTATAGTACGTTGTACGTGGACCTCGGGAAACCCCTGACCTAGGAGCTTGCTACCCATGGCTCCTGTACCACGCATATGTTCAGGTTCTCTTCAGCTAAGAGGACCCTTAGGTTATCTATTGCACACCTCGACTGCTTCAGATGTATTTATACTATTTTCGTCGCCATTTTTTATTATTGTGGAGCAGGTTCCAAGAGCTGCATGCCAACCAGGAGGTTGTTGGCAGCCTCAACGACTTATGCGTCGGCTTCAGCACTCGTTGGCCGGAACGTCATTGGAGATGTCACTACATGGCGTTATATTTGAATTAGCATTTTTCATCGTAACAATATCGGGTATGTTTTGTATTTCATGTAGAATTAATATGTGTGGAATTATCAAAGCATTATTGTTATAAATATTAATTTACAAAAACAATGCTTTGATAATTCCGCACATTTTAATTCCACATGAAATACAGAACATGGCCGTACATATTTTTTAATTATTTGTTATAAGAAATATTATATGAATAAAATTTATTTTTATTGCAATAAAAAACATAATTATATTGAATTTTTTTCCATTCCGCCATAATTTCAGTTACAGTTGATCATTGCCAATATGATATTCTGCCTTGATATAGCATCGACAGCTGATCTAATGATGCAAAGTGACATTGGGTCAAAAATTAAGAAACTTGACATAGTACTGATGTCAAACCCATCATAACGCGTTTTCCATCAGCGGCATCATATTGACGATATATTGTGATTAAATTAGTGTCAATTGGTCATTACCCTAATGCCGGTGTGTCATTCCACTGATAATATATTTGTCATCATTGGCATTGATGACCAGCTGATGTAAAGGTTGACATCACCATGATGAAAAGTATTATGGAGTCTAAAACGAAGATACTTGACATACATAGCATTGATGTCAAATTACATCAGCATTATGACTATGTTTCTACCATTGTAGTAAAAATCAACTACATTTTTCTCAAAGTCCCGCAAGCAAGTACTAGATTTTGGTCTAATGTGAATGTAGTACAAATAATGGTGCCATCGTGATAGCGTGTCTAAATGATACAGAATTTTTTTAATTAAATTGACACAATAAAAAGTGCATTTGAAAGATTTTTATATCGAATAAAATGTAAAAGATCCCGTTCAATTTCATCGGTTATGCTATCTTCATGCTAAGTTTTCGTTATGCATATGGGCGATAATAAATTGACTTAATTCAATATTACTTATTTACACCTTCATTAAATTTTTCACACATTTATTAATTTATACAACCAATCATTGTTGTTTAGATATGTATACTAGTATTGTATTTTTTATACTGTACGTATATATAATGTTTTGCATGTATTGTACTATAAGTAGTTGTATTGTTTTCTACCCTTCTGTATTGTAAAAGAAATTTTTTAATCTTTGTTTTTTTTACTTCCTTCCCTTAAGGCAAGTTAACAAGAACAAAATCATGTTCATTGAAATCATATTGAATGACAAGGAAAAGATGTTGTTAAACTTTTTAATGAACGTATTTATAAAGTTTTAATGCTTTTTAACTATCCAAATCATGAAATTGATACTTCTAATTGAGTTTATTTAGATTAAAAGACAAACTAGGAGAAGCTAAAAGACAGTGTTTAAATAATAATCTTAACATTAGCGCTTAGTAATACTTCCTATTCATATATGTTAAAATCAACTAAGGCCGAAGTATTAATTTCTTGATACATTTTCCTTATTTCAATTTACATATCAAAATAGTCAGCCTGTTCATAGAATCTAATACATATTGTTTTGGTATCATTTTCCAAATAACAACGTTTGATTGCGTTCATGATATCTTGAATTTGAAAAGTTTTCGTTTGGAAAAGAATTAAAAGTTCATGAGCTGGAGCTCAGGCGATTTTTAATTTATGCTGGAATATATTTTTTCATCCTATCTTTAAAAATATATATATATATATATATACATATATATATTTAATTAAAAACAAAACATTTTTAACAACGGAAATAATCATTTAAAATAAAAGTTTCTTAAAAAGGGACAAAAACTAGCCATAGAGGGTTATATAGCGAACTAAAATCTCCTACAAAACATTTCTCATAAAATTTTATCATAATCCCTCAGGGCAATAACAAACCACCACCCAACTGGAACGTTTGAAATAATTAAAATCTAATTGTGAATAAGTACGAAATTAATCCTCAAGTACATTTTAAGTCTTTACTGATTTTTGGCGTTCCAGTTGAGCTTAGAGCTTTTTTGTCTTTAAAGACTTGCAATTAAATTTTATGAGAAATTTTTTATAGCATATTTTAGCCCGCTATCGAAGGGGAGTTTTTTGTCTCTTTTTGAGAAAGGGTAAAAAAATCCATATAGCGAAGCGCTAGAGGGTTAAAATGTTAATTATTTCTCGTAGAGTTTTACATAAAAGTGCTCAACACATCTAATACATTAAACGTAAGATTTACACGATATCTTATATCCATTCTCTATAACAATGACCAAAAGGTAGGGTTCTTGTAATTAAATTTGCATAGTTTTTCAAATTATGGAAATCCCATTATCAAAAGAATACGCCAGGGTAAGTTAGTTAGGAGTTAGACAAATTTTAATTTCAATGGGTCATTTCCGATTTTGCACATGAGTTTTTTTTAATAAAATATTTTTTTAATTTTAATTTTTTCTAGTTCGAAACAATAATTTAAAAAAAATTATTTTCAAAAACTTCAACAGTTTCGCACACAATAACTCGGCAAATAAATATCGAACAAAAAGAACAGAAAATAAAAATTAAAATACTATAGTTATGCCAAATATCATGAAATTTCTGGAAACAAATTTTTTGGGTCCACTTCAAAAATAATGCCTCGTATACAAAACGCCAGATCTCTTCTCAAGATTTAGGCAGCGCAACGTTTTCTATATATTTACTGTAACTATTATAAAATAAAAAAAAAACTTGAATGCTACAGTTTTTAGGGTTCCGTTAAACAAAAAGTGTAAAGGACCCTATTGTTTTAGCTACGCTGTCCGTCTGTCTGTCACAGGCTGTTTTCTCGGGAACCGTAAGAGCTACGGACCTGAAATTTTCAGAGGATATGCAGAGCTTTGGTCTCTACAGCAACAAATATATGACAGCTAAAAATTAAAGGGTGTTTTAAAGCGAGCAACGAAAAATTTTTAAATACTAATGTAATGTTTTCTCGGGAACCGTAAGAGCTACGGACCTGAAATTTTCACAGACTATGTAAAACTTTGACCGCTATAACAAATATATATGAAAGTTAAAAATTAAAGGGTGTTCTAATGCAAGCAACTAAAAATGTTGAAATACTAATGTAATATACAGACACTTTAAATTTTCAAAGTTCATGTTTTCTACAGACTACACCAATTACACCGATATTTAAAATAATAAAAATTAAAGGCTGTTCTATCAGTTAATGTAATTTTACTATGTAATTTAGACAATTTGCTGTATCTTGGAAACCGTAAGAGCTACGGACCTGAAATTTTCACAGAATATATAAAATTTAGGCCGCTACAACAACAAATATATGACAGGTCAAAATCAAAGGGAGTTCTAAAGCGAGCAACGCAACATGTTGAAATACTAATGCAATATACAAACACTTATATATAGACACTTTAAATTTTCAAAGTAAGTGCTAATTTGGAACGATTTTCCGTCATACCACGTCAAATTTGGTTTGAAAACAGACCGGTTTCGGATATGTGCCATCTTCAGTGTTCTATTGAATACTAAATCGTTTTTCTGTTGTACGTTGTTTCTTTTATAATTCGTTTGTATACCTAACTTCCTTCCTTGATCCCTTTTGTATTCTGCTGCCTATTTCTCTCTCCCGCTCTTTCTCTCTCTCTCTCTCTCTCTCGCCTCTATATGATTTTGTGTGTCTCTACCTGCTACCTGTTTCTCTTACTATTATGTTTGTGTTTAATATTTGGTTTATAATCTGCTCTATTAGTTATCAGTTGTTTTATCCCTACGTATGTAATAATCCGTAATTGTACGTTTCTGGGTAATCCTTTTGTCTTGTTCATTTTCTACTACGTTGCCAGTACTATTGTTTTCTTTTGTGTAAAAATATTTTAACGGTTCAAATATTACGTCTGAAGCAATGTTTATTTGTTCATTTATTATTCTTCCGTCAAATATTTTTTGCTTGTATATTTCCATGTTCTCTAATACGTTCAGTCGCCGTCCTTTATGTTGTGAATGTAATAGTTTAACTGTTTTTCTAATATGTCCTGGTGTACATTTGTTGTCGAATATGTGGTTTGCGAAATTCGATTCTGGCGTTATTCCTGGTTCTCTCAGTTTCTTGTTGTAGTCTCTCATGTGCTCGCGAAATCTTGTTTTTATCTTTCTTCTAGTTTGTCCGATATAACTGTGTTGGCATGTGCAAGTTAATTTATACACTCCTTGTTTATCTAGGAAGTCTGTTTCGTTTGTTCTGTTTTGCAGTATTCTACCCAAGTTGTTTCTTGTTTAGAATGCTGTGTTAATGTTGTGTTTTCTAAAAAATTTTGCCAGTTTGTATGTTGATTTTCCCATATACGTAAAGGTAGCCCAGGTTTTCTTTTCTTGTTCTCTGTTCCGTTTCTTACTTGCCTCGATATGCTTTCTAGTCTTGTCAACTAGGTCTTTTTTATATCCGTTGTTTTCCGCTATGTTATATATTATTCTTAACTCTTTCATATAGGCCTCACGTGCTAGTGGTATTCGTTCAAGTCTCGTTATTAATTGCCTAATTGCTGCGTTCTTATGTTGTTGAGGATGGTTTGATGAATTGTGAATTATTGTATCTGTAGCGGTTGGTTTTCTGTATATTTCGTATTCAATTCTATTTAAGCTCTTGTTTGCTCTAATCGTTAGGTCTATGTAGTTTATCCTTTCGTTCTCCTCCACTTCCATTGTAAATTTTATGTTTTTGTGTTGTTTGTTCAGTAGATCCAGAATTTGCTCCTCCATATTTCCTTCTATTACACATATAACATCGTCCACGTATCTTGCATAGAATGTTACCCCAAAATTTGTTTTTAACTCCTCTACGTATTTCTCTTCTAAATTTTGCATAAATACTTCCATGACTACTGCTGATGTTGGATTTCCCATTCCTAGTCCGTTGATTTGCCTATATATGCTATTGTTGAATTTGAAGTAATTTTGCTCCAATGTGGCTTTTAGCGTGCTTGTGAGTTGCATTGAAAAATCCATGTCTTCTGTTTTATTGAGTAGTGTTTTATGTAGAATGTTTATTGTCTCTGCTGTTGGGATTGATGGATATAAGTCTTTTATATCAAATGAGACTAGTTTAGTATTTTCTGTTATCTGTATGCTCCCTATCTTGTTAACTAATTCTGTGGTGTTGGCTATTGTGTGTTTATTCTCTAGGTCCAAAGTATCTTTCAGTATTGTTTTTAAGTATTTCGATAGTCTATAGCTCGGAGCAGATTTATAATTAATTATGGGTTTCATTGGCATGTTTTGCTTATGTATCTTCGGTAAAGCGATCATAGATGGAGCGGATGGATTCATAAGTGTTAATGAATATGATATGCTTGGTTTTATTATTTTGGTTGCCTTTTTTATTAATTCCTTTACCTTTGCCTGGTATTCATCTGTAGGATCTTTCCTGATTCTCCTGCATTTAGTATCCACTAGTAAGTGCTAATTGGTGTAGTCTGTAGAATAGACTACACCAATTAACACCGATATTTAAAACAATAAAAATTAAAGGGTATTCTATCAGCTATTGTAATTATGACTATCTAATTTAGACAATATGCTGTATCTTGAAAACCGTAAGATGTAAAATCTTGAAATTTTAAAACACGCTAAAACTAAAAAAATCCAAAATTAAAAAAATTTCAAAACGAAAAAAAAACGCTAAAATGAAAAAAGCGCTTGAAGGAAAAAAGCGCCAAAATTAAAAAAATCGCTAAAACTCAATATATCACCAAAATTAAAAAGATCGCAAAAAAAAACTAAAAAAACGTCAAAAATCTAAAAAGTCTTCAAAACGAAAAAAAGCACTACAAAATCGCTAAAACTAAATAAATCACCAAAAAATGAAAAAATCGCCAAAAATTAAAAAAAATCACAAAAACGAAAAAAACACAAAACCAAAAAAAAGCGTCAAAACTAAAAAAACGCTACAATCCAAAAAAATCGCCAAAACGAAAAAAAGTGTCAAAACAAAAAAAAAATCTTTAAAACTAAAAAACCACAAAAAACCGAAAAAATCCCTAAAAACGAAAAAAGCGCCAAAACTGAAAAAAAAAATCGGCACAGCTAAAATAAATCGTTAAAACTAAAAATATCGTCAGAAAGTGAAAACGTTAAATAAATGCCATAACCAAAAAATGGCCAAAACTAAACAAATCGGCAAAAAACAAAAAAAAAAATGCAAAAAACGAAAAATCGCCAGAAAAAAATTTTAAAAAAATCACGTAAAGCGCCAAAACAAAAAAAAAACCCAAAAACAACCAAAAATACTTAAACAAATAAAAAACTAAAATTAAACAAGAAAGTACAACGAAAAAACTGACAAAATGACAAATGGGGCAAAAACAAAAAGGGATATACATATGTGTATTCGTACGAAACCCTTCGTGTGCGAGCCTAAGTCGCACTTTACTTAATTTATTATGAAAAATATCAAAGTAACGAATTCAGCCATAGTTTTGGATAACATCTAGAGCTTTACGAGTTTTAGAATTTTTTTCCGAAGCTATTGTATAGTTTTGCAATTTATGCAAATAAATAATTCTTATGAATCCAAGTTCATTATTAGGCTAAGGTTTGCAACGTTATATTCAGAAATAGTTAGGCATGATCACTATTTCCAAGATACAAGGGAAAAATCAACAACAATTTAGTTGTTAACGTACACAGCAGAATATAACAACATAGTTTTCGGAAATCACTATAATTCCATCATTAGTGCTTATGTGTATTTTGCTTCTCAGCATGAATGGGGTTTCTTTGTTCAATGTGACTGCAAATCTTATACATATATACAAACTTTTCCCGAAAATTTCATGCGAGAATTAAATCACTGCCAACTTGATGATAAGTTGATGTTTTATTACAGCAAATTCAAGAATTGCTGTTGTTTTATTTTTTCATGCCGGTTTTTCCGATTTTTTCTTCTATTTAATCTCAACTTTTTTGGTTTGATTTTTTTATTTAGATCTTACCCATCAGAAAGTTAAGGCTTGATGCAAAAATTACTCTCTAAAAATTTTACGCGCCTGGGACCACACGTTCCCGTGCCGACTTACGTTTAAAATTTTATTCAATTACACTTTTACATGATAACCCACAAATCGAACAATATAATAACTTCATGAAAATGTTTCCTCTAAAAAGTTGTTGTCTCTAAAGTTTCTAGCCGGTTTTGCCTTACGGACTATTATCTTCATCTCATATTTAACAAAATAAACAGCAAAATATCGAAAAAGCCCATATATATTAAAACAACAAAAAAAAGCGCATCAATTTACAAATTAAAGTCAACTTTTTCATTCCCTATAACTTGAAATTATCTCTTTAGTTATAAAGGCAGCTGATTGCAAATTTGCAATCCAATTTTTTTATCAGTTCTAGTTTTCGAGATATAGCGTTATGTCAAAAATTGAAGCACTTGCACGACATACATTAGCATTAGTCCTATTCAGTAAAAACGCAAAACCGAAATTGGACAACAAAATTATCTTTAAGCCAAGCGAATATTGTTTCCACATCTGCCCAATAGTTTTCTAGATATCACAAAAGTTTTAACCAAAAGAATTTAAAATTTCATAAACCAATTACTAAAATTTGGTAAAAAAAATTTGCTCCAACTGGAAAAAGTCGTGAAAACGAAAAAGAATTGCTTAAAAGAAAAAATTTACAAAACGAAAAAAAACACCGAAACGAGAAAAAATTACTCATAAGAAAGAAGAATATCTCAAAAACGGAAAAAGTTACCAGAACGGAAACAAATCGACGAAACGAAAAAAGTCACCGAAACGGGTAAAAATGGCTAAACTGGAATAATAGCCAAAGCGGAAAAAATTCAACAAAAATTGGAAAAAATCGCAAAAACGAAAAATTCGGCTAAACTGAAAAAATCTTTAAAAAAGAAGAAATTTTAAAAAACAGAAAAGAGTGGTTACAGCTCGAAGTGAAAAAAAAAATCGGTAAAATTTAAAAAATTGCTACTTAAAAGAAAATAAAAAAAAGTGAATAATATCTAAAAAACAGCATAAATTCGCTGAAACGGGAAAAAGTTTAGTTGTTTTAATATGCAGCAAATTTAACATTTTGTTCCATTCAGCGCTGTTTCCGCATTTTTTCGCTGGTAAAATAAGAAATTTATCAGCATTTGTGAACCTCTGGTCTGTTGTAGAAGCTACTGTACATTTTCTCACTCTCGTTTTCACTCCTCCTGGTATAGATATGAAATATGGTAGGCAGGATTTAGCTATACAAACTTACAATTTCACATACAAATGATTGTGTAGATTTCAATGCAAGTTTGGACTTTTCAAGGGATTCTGGTCTTGCACCTTTATAGAACAAGTCTAGTAGTCATTGTTACTAAGTTGTGTATGCTTCATTATTTCTATGTGGAAGTCTATGCATCTCTGCTTGTAAAAAATATTCAAAATGCAATACTTAGGTATTGAATTTAAATTGGTTAGAGAAAATAAATCGATATAAGGATAACTGCAATTTTTAACCATAGTTCATATTACTAAAACTATTCTATTTTTCTTTAACGTTGCTTTTTAAATCATCTTCCTAAAAATAGACATACAGTTAATAGAAATTTATAACAAAAAATAAAAGGATAAATCGTTTACTAAAATAGCCAGAAAAATTGTGATAAAACTGTACAATGCAAAAATATATATGCTTAATAATCAACTATGAGCAAATAGCCAATTTAACCTGTTTAAATATAATTTATATTTTCATAACGTTCAGTTTTATCATGACAATTTGTTCCAGTCGAGCAGACATAAAAATTGTATTCGTAGTCGGTCTTTTTGAATTTATTATATTTTAAATAAAAATTGGTGAAGTGTGATAGGCGGCAATTAAGACTGGTTCAATATATGGCAATAAAAGGCCATTTACTTAATGAAAAATAACGAAAAATTAAACCATACCTGTCATTTCTATCCTTGATGCTGAAGACTCGCCTAAAGCTGATAGTCAAACATCTAGTTAAATTGCTTAGAAAAATAAACGAGAATGTTTCCAAGTTCTTGTAGTAGGAAAATATTGCACGTTGTCTAAGTTTTTTGCTTTGGCTTATTTACATATTTACGCGTATGGATTCACAATAGTACAAACAGACGCCTAATCTATTTACAATTATAAATGCGATATTGGTTATTCGGATACAAAAATTTAATGAATTTGATGTCACTAACACAGTTATTTGATTTAGAAAAACAGTTATACAGATATTGGTATCTTAAATTCAAAAGAATATTTAATTATCCAATAAAATTTTTGACAGTATAAGGGTCGAATTTAACACCATTACTTTTTCGATATCAATCACGATCTCATCATCAGAGCTCTTGTTATTCCTGTCATAGAGCTCTTGACTACCCTGTTGAACCACTCGGTGTGCTACAGGCTATCAAAGTTGAATAGGTCTGGCGTCAAAAACTTTGTGGGACTCATAATTTTTACAAATATTAACCGAGTTCGAATCCAAATTGATTATTAGGCATGATTAATATTCCAAGGATCAAGGGAAAAATTAACATCTACTTTATTATTCAACGTATAGAACAGAGTAGCGCTGCTTTCGGAAACGGCTACACTTCCAACGTCAGTGCTCACGTCTATTATGCTTATTACAACTTGTCAGGTGGCCCTATTGAATGTGATTACAATTCTCATATATACAAAATTTTTCGTGAAAATTTAATACCAGAATTAAATCACTTTTAAGTTGATATTAAATTCCCAGTGTTTATGCAATAATTTTACTAAGCCAGTAACAGTAGTTATTGCACCTAATGGTATATAATTTACTAAATGAAAAGGGTGGTTTGAATGAGTTGACATTAATTTATTTCTCTAGAATATATTTTGAATATATGAAGAATTTTTTTCGCCACTAATTTCTGAATAACTCTGAAATATTAGATGATTCAAAGGTAATTTTATTTCAAATCTTTTGGTGGTTTATTTATCCAAATCGGATAAGTTATGATGAAATGTATTATTGTGACGTCCTTATTTCCGGAGCCATATTAGTCAAGCCCCATAAAAAAAGAAAAAAAAGGAAACAGATTTAAATTAAGCGCTTTAAGCACTGTATATTCCACATGTGTTTATTTAACGCCTCGAAAAATTTTTTAGTGGACTGAGTGGACTGAGTGTAAGTCCCACCAAACCGGAGCCTGTGATTTTTACAGGCAAATATAGGACTCTAAACTGAATGGGACAACCCTAAGTCTATAAGACAGCGCTAAATATCTGGGAATAATTCTGGACAGTAAGCTGTCATGGAGGCCCAACATAGAAACCAGAGCCAGGAGAGCCATGTCGGCGGTTTATCTTTGCAATAAAGCTATAGGTACGTTGTGGGATATTACAGCTTGCAATGCGTGCAGGCTATTTCACACAATCATTAGGCAAATACGCTTTTATGGTACTGTGGTCTTGTGGAAGGCCATGGAAACAGAGTCAAATCACTATTGATTCAATAAAGTCATGCGCATTATTGCAGTACAAGTTACAGGTGCTTTACGCTGTACGCAAACCAAAGAGCTTGTCTTGTACACAGCAGTGCGTCTGCACGCTACAAATGCATGGATCCACAGACGCTGGAGCTCATTGTTTATACCACCCCAAGACCATCATTCTGTAGGGGCTTAATGTTCCTCCATACCGCAGAAAATGAGGTCTGCTGGATGGTCTCCACAGCTCGTGGAGCATTTTGATGTTAACACGGATGGCTCCAAGACGGGTAATAGAGTTAAAGGAGGTGTCTACTTTGAGCATCTAGGAGCCAAGATTTCCTTCAGAACTCCAGAGAAATGTAGTATATTACAAGCCGAGATATCGACCATACAGAAGACGAAAATCTGGCTTCGGTATCATATCAAAGCCGAAATTAGATCCTAAGCAGGTGTATGCACAACTTCTAACCTGGTCCAGGAATGCCGGGCAGTCCTGAACGGAATGGCGAGACATTCAAATATCACTCTTATATGGGTGCATGGATACGGGACCAACGCAAGCAATTGTATCGCCGACGAACTAGCTAAAATGGTGACGACACAAACGAAGTGAGACATTGATGTCTTCTGCGGTATTTCCCTATAAGCCTGCAAGAAGCAGATCGAAAACTATTTCCACACCCTGGCACAGACCAGATGGTTCCACGAATCTACTTGTAGAATCTCCAGGCTGATCTGGCCAAGGTTGGACTCAGACCGTACTAGAAATCTCTTAATGCTCCAAAAAACATACCTGAAATACATCGTCGCAACGATCACAGGACACTGCGAATTCAGCAACCAGGTCAAACTAATGGGACTAATGTCCCTCTATTTCTACAGAAGCTGTCGGGATAAGGAGGAGGAGGGAGGGTAAGTAGCAGTTTTTCATCTCCTGTGCCTCTGTCCCTCACTGGAGAACCAGCGGCTGATACAGCTCGGTCAGCAATCCGTCGTCAGTCTGTCGGAACTGGCAACGATATAAGGCGCAGTGGATGGTTCCAGCCCTGAACCATGCCCTTCTGGCGAGTGAAAGTCATACCTCCTCTTCTTTTTCTCTTTCTTCTCTTCACCATCACTTTCACACCTTCACTTTATCTATTCCTTTCCTCATTATTTTCCTTCCATTTATAGGCAAGACAAAGGGACCAACCATGGACCCAAGTGAGCGGAACCTGCCTGTACCACCTAACCTATCCATAGTTTTTTAATTGACGTACAATTTTTTAGTGTATAAATAAGGAGTTTATGGTAAAACTCATCGAAAATTATACATCGGAATTGTTTCAAATTCAAAATATAGTATGTTCAGAAAAAATATATAAAATTGGTAAGAATATGTATTGAGCGTTACGTTAACAATATTCTTGAATATAACTTATCTATAAAATTTGGAATTTTCCGATATGCTTTGAAAAGATAGTGATTCTACAGCAGTATGTTTTAAAAAAATATCTTAGATGGGTCGTATTTTGGTACTAATAATTATTTAAAATTTACATTACTTTTACCATTGTCGGTAGATTTGACTAAAATTTGCCTTATTTGAAAGAAAAGTTACCCTGGTTTTTGTTAATGTATAAATTGTACTACAGAATTATTTTAAAAGATATTAATTTTCTACTTTTTCATCCTAGTCAAAGCTAAAAAAATATTCATAACTTTTAATTTCGTCCTGAGATTTAAAAAAATATTTTTTTGGCGTCTAGATATTTAGTGCTTTAAAGCCCTATCTACACTGACGTTTTCTGGTGTATTTTTTTCGCAAAAATCATTCCCTGAACAACCGTGAAAGCTCATGTAACGCTCAGCCAGTGTTGGCATTAGTCGATTGATTTTTCAATCGATTGGTTAATTTGATTGATTGTCAATCGGATTAATTTAATCATGATTAAAAGAATCACGATTAAATATATTAACCGTAATCGTGATTAATACAGCTAATCAGTAATCGTTAATTTGATTACTTGTTGCTTAAACTCTAAAACGAGCGAAAATATGGAGAAAATATGGAGAAATTCGAAAAAAGATTCAATATTGGAAATCGGCTCTATCATAAAGGGACCATTATTATTGGATCCAAATGGTCTGGAACATTTTTCTTCTAATTTTTCACCAGCAACCTGATAACCTAAGTCGGCTCTAAATTTGATTAGAACTCGCTAAAACTATAAGGAATATCCAGAACTGGGAAAAAATCGCGGACACTACTAAAATTCTCAAAAACTTGCAAAAATTTAAGAGATTGCAAACTGTAATATTGCCCATAAAATTCTATGAAAGCCAATACTTTGAAAAATCACGCTCATCGCGAAAAAATTGAAAATTCGCGAAAAATTTAAAAATTTTATATAAACCGTAAAATCGTAAAATTCAATAAAATCTGCGAAATTGGCGCCAAATCGCAAAAACTTGTTAAAAGCGGCATGATAGCAAAGTCTAACTTTGATGAAAATCGTTAAAACTGTAAAGTTTTGAACCAATTTAAAACTTTTATACATATATTCCCACTGATTCCAACTACAATAATCAATCGAAATTTTTTAGTCAGTATTGACGATTTTTGATTACGATTGATAATCGTAATCACAAAAACGTTGATTAAGAATAGTTAGTTTTTAATCATTAATCTCGATTAACCCTTTTAATCGTTAATTTTTAATCATTAATCAAATTGACGTTTTGCCAACACTGCGCTCAGCACACAAAAATTAAAAAATAAATTAAGTTAAGAGCGACTTTGGCTGGCGAGTTTTTGGTTATGGCATTTATTTAACGTTTTCACTTTCTGACGATATTTTTAGTTTTAGCGATTTATTTTAGTTCTGGCGATTTTTTTCAGTTTTGGTGCTTTTTTCGTTCTTAGGGATTTTTTCGGTTTTTTGTGGTTTCTTTAGTTTTAGCGATTTTTTTTTGTTTTGACACTTTTTTTCGTTTTAACGATTTTTTGGTTTTTGGCGTTTTTTTAGTTTTTACGCTTTTTTTGGTTTTTGTGTTTTTTTTCGTTTTTGTGATTTTTTTTCATTTTTGGCGATTTTTTAATTTTTTGGTAATGTATTTAGTTTTAGCGATTTTGTAGTGCTTTTTTCGTTTTGAAGACTTTTTCGATTTTTTACGTTTTTTTAGTTTTTTTGGCGATCTTTTTAATTTTGATGATATATTGGGGTTTAGCGATTTTTTTAATTTTGGCGCTTTTTTCCTTCAAGCGCGTTTTTTATTTTTAGCGTTTTTTTCGTTTTGAAATTTTTATTTAATTTTAGATTTTTTTAGTTTTAGCGTGTTTTAAAATTTCAAGATTTTACATCTTACGGTTTCCAAGATACAGCATATTGTCTAAATTACATAGTCAAAATTACAATAACTGATAGAATACCCTTTAATTTTTATTGCTTTAA
Source organism: Panzeria rudis (assembly GCA_956483635.1). Lineage (NCBI taxonomy): Eukaryota > Metazoa > Arthropoda > Insecta > Diptera > Tachinidae > Panzeria > Panzeria rudis. The sequence goes on along the minus strand of OY101450.1, from coordinate 94,722,157 downwards.
ATATCGGTGTTAATTGGTGTAATCTATTCTACAGACTACACCAATTAGCACTTAATTTGAAAATTTAAAGTGTCTATATATAAGTGTCTGTATATTGCATTAGTATTTCAACATGTTGCGTTGCTCGCTTTAGAACTCCCTTTGATTTTTAACTGTCATATGTTTGCTGTTGTAGCGGCCTAAGTTTTTCATATTCTGTGAAAATTTCAGGTCCGTAGCTCTTACGGTTTCCAAGATACAGCAAATTGTCTAAATTACATAGTAAAATTACATTAACTGATAGAACACCCTTTAATTTTTATTATTTTAAATATCGGTGTAATTGGTGTAGTCTATTCTACAGACTACACCAATTAACACGAACTTTGAAAATTCATAGAGTCTATATGTAAGTGTATGTATATTACATTAGTATTTCAACATTTTTAGTTGCTCGCATTAGAACACCCTTTAATTTTTTACTATCATATATTATTTGCTATAGCGGTCAAAGCTTTACATATCCTGTGAAAATTTCAGTTCCGTAGCTCTTACGGTTCCCGAGAAAACACCCTGTGACAGACAGACGGACAGACAGACGGACAGCGTAGCGAAAACAATAGGGTTCCTTTACATTTTTGGTGTAACGGAACCATAAAAAAGAATCGAATAATATTATCTAATATTAGGATCCATTAAAAAATGATGCGAAACCTAGTTCTATACTTCTATTATTAAATTAGTAAAGTAAAAACTCAGCAAAAAATAAACCACAAAAATTCATTGTCATATGCACACTAAAGACTTATTAAATCTTTAAACGTTCGATCTTTTGTTTCTGGGATATTAAAAATATGTATTGTGAAAGCTTAAGCTTTTGTCGTGCGTGATCCTGCGTGATAAAATCTGTTTTGATCGTGAGTGTGCGTGATCTTGAGAGTTTTACAATTTGCGTGCGTGAAAAAATATTATATTGGTGATCGTTCTTAAGAGTGAGCGAAAACTCACTCCCGCGTACATCTCTAATTATTAATATCAAATTGTATGGAAAACGCTTTAAGATCCAGTTCAATTTTAACACTTGGGCTAACGTCATACTAAGAGCTATAACGATTTGTTATTGTAATTAGACGTAAACAAATTATATTTTTTGTGTAAATTTTTTTTTTCAAAAAAGTTGCTTTAAGAAATTTTTAACTACGATCGGTAAAATTTAAATAAATGTATTAAATATATATAAACAATATAGTTTCGATGTTATTAAACTGTTGTTAAAATTACCTTTTTGGTTGTTAAGATAAGTTGCTGAAAAGATGTGTCTCTTTTTATAAGATTCGCAACGACATGTTTATTTGTTAGGTAGGTATATTTATTTCAAAGTTTATTCGAAGTAAATAAAGTACAAAAAAATATATAAAAGAAAGATGAAATGAGGTAAACAGAAAAATTCTACAACTGCTAACATTAAAATGTGTGTTAATAATGTTAACATACATTCACAATTGCAACATAAATTTTGTGATGAACTTAAACACCGTGATAAAGGCAAGTCAATGTAAAAGCAGTCTCCACAGATATCTTGGGTAGGGGTCCAGTTCAAGGGGAAGAAGCGAATTTTGTTTTGCTGCAATTTAATACATAATAGTAAATCATTCGTGAGTTAGAGCAAACGACTGATTAACGGTTATAGGGCATATGGTAGACAGCACATAATTTGTGTTCCTAATCAATATCTCGTGATCGGCCACTCGGTCACAAAATCTTGCATAACGAAGAACGTAACTCTAAATGTGTTTGAGTTTTAAATATTTTACGATTAATGCCAGACTGGAAACATACTATTAGATCTTTTTACATATACAATTTTTAGAAAAATTATACACTTTTAAAATGCACAAACCCAATTTAGTTTTTAAAAACAAAATACGTATTCATTTATTTAATCTATCTTAATTCAAACATTCATTAACACACTCACTAGCAAGAACATTTACACGTCTTTAGCGCATATTTTCCTAAAATAGATTAATATTAAAAACTTTACACAAGAACAGTAGAGAAAAAAAGGGATATAAAATTAAAAGAAGTCTAAGTAATAACGTTCATACAAAACGTAAAGCAATGTTTACCCAACAAACCAAATGACTTGAGAACAATATTATAATAAGCTTGAAAAACATTGTATGATTTTACATGTGCATGATTACTACAAGCTTATCCTTGCAATTGTAGAATAAGCTGACTTAATTAATATTGTATTAAGTTTTATATAAAAAAGTTTATTCGTGTTAATATTTGTATAAGCTTTTCTACACAATTGTAGAATAAATAAGCATACAAATAATTTAGTGATGAAAAAAAAAATCTGAATTATTTCATTTATTTATTAGAAATTTTAATTATTTCATTAACAGATTGTCAATTACACAGCGGAACAGATTTTTTGGCGTCCTAAATTTGACCTCCGTTTTGAACGTATTTTTGAACGCTCATTACTTTCATATACTAGTTTTTTTCCAGTCAGCTCTCGTTTGCGAAATATAGCGTTTCTTAATTTATATTATATACCCTACTTTTTCGCTTTTTCATCTAAATTTTGTGTATTACACCTTAAAATGAGAAATTTCTTAACAATAAATTAGTCTACGCAAACATATGTTTCTTTTGAGTATAATAAGTCTGATGGTTGCTTCGGGATATCTTTCTGATTTTTCAAGGATGTTGAAATTTAGCTGTTTTGGTTTTAACCTCAATAGAATTGTGTGTCACAAAAACTCCCACAAAAAATATATACACCATGTACACGGCGTTACAGTGAACAAAGTTTTTAATTAAAATAATAAATTAGTTAAAAATGTAACTAATTATTTAGAGACTAGCTCGAAACTTGAGTTTATTTTCCACATCCTGAAGATACAAATGGATATATGTTCTCTTTGTAAGTAATTATATTATTCTTCTTATTTTTAATATTTATTGGTATTCTGAGTCCAAATAGAAAAAAAATCCCTCATTTGCAATTTTTCATATATCGCGAATTTTGTATTAACGTGATATACCAAATTTTTAGAGTAAATATCTTTCTTTCGAATATTTGTTATCAAATTACTAATCTGTACAAATATATCTTTCATTTGAGTATAATGATGCAAGTGCTTTTGCATTAAACTTTAGTGGTATTTTAAGAACATTTATTGCTTAATTTTGTTTTGTTTTATTCTTATTTCAGGACATTTCAAATATATTCGAATTTGTTCATAAAAATGTTTTTATTGGTAGTATTATGTATGTGCTTGATAAAAATATTTTAAAATATTACTCAAATGTAAGATTTATAAGGATAAAACTGATAATAGTTAACATTCCATATTCTTGGAGTTTCACAAAAATATCCTGGAACGTACATCAACAATACTATATTTTAAAAAAAGATAATTTTGTATTGATTAATAATCTAAAACCTCTTATTGAATTTTAAAGTCCAGTTTGGAAAAATTGAGCGAAAAATCAAAAAAGACATCGAAAGAATTAAAAAAATAAAAACTGCAATATTTTAAAAACTAGAGCTGACCAATAAACAATTGAAGGTAGTTTTGAAAAGGCTATTACCCATATATGTTTTATCAATTATAGTGTTCGTCGCATCAAACCAAAATGTCCATTTTGTTAGCCTTTGTTATTATTAAATTTAATATATAATTGCACGTCCGTCCACTAACTTTGAAATTTAAAACTAAATGTAAATTTGCTAAAAGAAGTACTTGTTGACTGCTTTTGCATGCCGCTTATGAATTATAAGCGTAGAACAAATACAACAAGACGTTAGAATGTATTGAAAAAGATAAATGTTTTGCATTGTTCAGTATATGTCATTTATAAGCATACTTTAGAATCAGTTGTGTATGGTAAGAGTTTCTCAAGCATTGTTAAAAACTGCTTATGATTTCACGTTTTATAAACGTAATTATAAACGAAACTAAAATAGGCTAACCGCACTATTTATATAAGCTTATTTTAAGTTGTATTGCTGTTTGATTGCTATATAGTTTGTTGGGTAATGTTAATACTGGCAACGTGTCTAAAAGTATGTGTTTAAATCTCTTAATGTGCAAAACTGATGTATGTGTATGTATATTATGTACGTGTGTGTGAAAGATGTTGTCACGTATAAAAATGCGCTCTTAGTCTTAGTCGTAATTGTTATTTTCTTCTAATTACACATTGCAAATGAATGTTTAAATAATTGTATATTTTATGTGGGTTGGTACGCGTTTATGTGAGAAAAGAATGCGAGCAATTTTTAACGTTCTTGCATACAAATATTTTGTTTTCTTTTTGTAATGTAAAGATTTGCTTTCAAATCTTTAATTACGTACTCAAATACATTTGCATTGGGCGAAAGTTACAAGTTTCTTTTTGCAGCCAATTTTATCACAATCGTGGTGAGTTTTTTTATATCTGCTGGTACTAAAACAGTCATGCAAAAAAGTTAAATGAAGAAAGTTTGAGCATTAAAAAAAGTTCAAAAATCATATTGTATAAATGTTTGTAAATTAAGAATAGTGGGTGAGTAAATGAGGAAGACTTTCCAATAAATGCACAGTTGTTAAACAGTTTTTATTTTCCACCAGCGGGAAGGATGGATCCTAGTAGATCGAGGGCAGATGTAGTTATATTTTTAATTGTTAAAAATTTCTTAAAAATTAACTTAAAAACTTAATATACTCTCTATTTTGATGGCGGGCTAAGAGAAAAAGAAACATAAAAAAGTTTTAAATATTTTCTTGCCTTTTTCTTTTTCCAAGAATTCCTTTTAATTTTATTTTTTTCCTTGCTTTCATTTGAGACTAAAAACAACAAATGTATCTTGACTTTTTTTATTAAACAAAATAAGTGTTAAGGATATAGTAAATTCTCCATTTTTTTATAAAGTAAAATATATATGTATGCATGTGAAATGCTTGAATTTATTTACGATTTCTTGTTGAGCAGAAAAATAATTAATTAAACTTGGCTTAAAATTTTATGTTTAACATTTAAATTATTACTTCAAATATTTTTGTAACATTTATCTTCTTGAAACGTAAACTTTATTTTATTGCTTGGTTTATTTAAACAAAAAGTTATCTTAAACAACGTGTATGTTAATTAAGTGAAAGTAATAAAGATTTTACAAGCTCTTAAGATTTTTGGGTAAGAACTTTATTTGAAATTAAAATTCTTGGTAAATTTACAACTATAGTTTTAAAAAGATTGTAAAAAAAATGTATGATACTTCTTCTGTTTAAGTCAGATAATATACAGATAATTTAAGTTGAGTAAATATTCCTGAAGGCAGCTTTTAGTTCTTGTCTAGTCCACTGCCTGGATGGTCCAACAATTTAATGTCCAACTCGTAGCATTAATTTATAAAAGAATAAAAACAATAGATATAAAAACAAAAAAATAAATCAAACGGGAAGAATTATCTTAAGGTGACAATCATATTGCATTAAGTTAATTTTCTGTCTGTCTGATGGTAAGCGTTAAAGCCGCATTACAAGAAACAAGAACATCAAAAACTTCCCAAACATCGATAGTCTAGTCTGACAGCCAGATGATTGGAAAATCCGAAACAAAGACATCTTGAAGGTAAGGTACTTCAAGGTCGTCGCCGTTCTTGAGACAAGATAGAGAAGAATTATACGAATGGAGATAGACAAGAATTCTGCGAGACGCTGAGGATATGGTAAGGTACCAGATTGTGCTGATGGATACCGTACGTTTCCAATGAATTGTGGCAAACCACAAAATTGGAGAGGACGTCTTCAGAAAACGGTGATTTCAGAACTAAGCACATCATCATGTACCTTTAATGAAGTAGTGTATTATCAACTTCTGATGTCTCTATCTAACAACAAAAATGGTAAAATGTCTTCTGTACTAACGAAATATTATGCAATAGAATCCATTTTGCAACAAACAGGGATTTCGTTTCGACTCTGGAAAGATCGACTGTCCATACAGGGTAATAAATGCTTGGATGCGTTCCAAAACTAAAACTTAACATGGGTTCATCCTTAAAGGATTATGCAATTTGTTTACTGAAACCCCCTCTTTTTTATGAAATTGTTGAGACATTTTTGTTTGTATTTACCAGTTTGCTTAATTCATTGAATTTCTTTACTGAAAAAGAAATGAAATTTTTCCTGTGTATCTTATATGTATTTTGATGGGAAAATTTTGTTACGGTGGCAGTTAAAGGAGGGTCGGAACTTTCGACGATTCAAGTGTTAAACTAAAATATCAAAGTGATCGCGTGTAAGAATTCAGTTACCGAATTCAGACAAGAGTGGTTCCAAATGGAAAAGGGTAATAAGTCTGTTTCTTTAAAACTTGCGATCCGTTTACAAAACCATTTATGTGAAAATCATAGAAGAGAACCTGAGCTTTAAGAATGTTGAAAGTTATACCACCCTATTGAAAAATACTTTGAACTACTGGGTGTCAAAAGAGAACCATATTCGGCCTCATAAGTATTACAGATACGATCCAATTTTGATAAGTTTAAACAGATAAAGAAAACGCCAAAGATATTTATGTTTAAAAATTTAAATTTTTTGTTTGGCCTTGACTTTGTTTTCTATTTCGCCAATATCTCAGGTAATAGCACGCCAAGAATTTAAAAAAAATTATTTTATGATTTTTAACACAATCTCTGATAAAATCCAAATTATTAGTTTTTCAATTCATCTTGTCCTGAAAAAGAATTAAAGTCAACACTTAGAAATGAGAGTGAAAAACAGAGCTCAATTAATTGTTCGCTATTTTTCTCAACAAAAAAAAAAGTTTAATATAAAATATGTTTTTCAATATTTAAAAAAGACTTCAAAAATGACAGCAGTTTAAATGCAAGTCCATTAAAGTATGCACGGTACATCCAGCATTGGACAAACATGGTGAATTTTTCCACGAAATTCTATATTAATCGCTTAAGAAAAAAACTTTTATCCAGTTTTTCAAATTTCTCTACAAATTATTTTAGATATATTTAATATAATTAATCTAGCATTTAATTGTTACCCGCCTGCTCAAAAATGTCAGCAGTAGAGCAGATTTTCTAAAAAAGTCATGTTTTAGAAGCATATTATTTACCGGGATGAAAACTGTACTAAACTTATTTTTTTTTATTAATTTTAACTTTATTACCATTTTTAAAAAAACTAGCAATCCTCTTTTGTTTAAGAAAATTTAATTATATATTAAATGGTAATTCTTTTTATGAATTTCTAATTAAAAAATATATGTGAAGAAATTGCGAATATCCAATTTTTATGGCAAAATTTTACGTATGAGTAACATGTTGATACTAGCATATTACTCATAGCCGCTTAGCAAAATAATTTCTCTTAACCGCATATTCGTGGTGCATAAGGACTGCATGAAATTTTTCCCAACACAAACATTTTTTCCATTGTGAAAAAAATGCCCAAACGTTTAAAAAAAACTGCTTATATATTTGAGGATGCTTTTTTTTCTCGAAAACTTTTTATAGATCAAGAAAAAGATTTAAAATTTTGTTGAAAATAATTTTGGTGGCATGCATTAATGTCCATAGAAAAAATACAATTTCCAAAAAAAAAAACAATAATAAAATTGAGAGGCCAGCATGAGTCATAAAAGTTTTCTCCTCTGGATATGTCGAACAGTGCCTAACCATACTTCGGCCTTTGGTTGCGCCCTGGCTTTTTCTCCCTTAACTCCATACCTAAATAAGAGCGGCAAGCGTTGCGTTAGCAACAGGGCACGTATTTACAATACTTTCTGCAAAAAAATTACTCTGAGTGTTCTGTAAATACATACCCTGCTACTAACGCGACGCTTGCCGCTCTTATGTTATGTGTGCCCAATAGTGGCTTCGGAGAGTATATATTTTCGCCTTAGTTTCGCCTGTAATACAGATAATTTTTACGCCAGTGCGAGAAGAAAATACTCCAGCCTGGCCACAGGCCATCTTCACGTAGATAAATAATTGGCTATGCCATGGTTGTAACAAACTTCCTCAATTTATTGTTTTGAAATATATTGCAAACATTAATTAGGTTACGATAAACAAACTCTTGTATTACATTTTATTATCAAGTTATTAACATGCCTAAAAATTGCAACATGGTTATATTTAACAACATAATTTTAGTTATTATGTTACAATAGTATGATTCTGCAAGAATAAAATACTATCAATAAACGTAGCTAGTTTATTTTCAATAGCTTTTTGCCAAATTAATATTTTATTTTAAGTGATATACTAAAGTTTTATTAAAATACATTGAAATTGATTCTGGAGGGGTACCAGCTAGTTCCTATACACATTTCATTAGGGCTAATGTAAATCGTCAGGAAATCTTTACCCAAAATCCTCATAGAAAAACTTAAAAATATTATGATAAACTTCTAATCATACAAATAAGAAGTTTATAACATCAAAGTTAAAACATGAGATCCATAATCAAAATGGTTCTTATTTTCTTACTTGCATACGACAACCGGTTGTCTTTTTCCAAGTTTAATTTGTAGTTGTAAAATAAAATTCGTATTCTATTACTGAATCCATAATTTAAAATACTTTTTTGACGAAACTAGAACCTACCACAAAAATCGTAAAACTAAAAAAAGGTTCGTAGTTATTTAATAAAAAAAATATTTTTCTATTAAAATATTTTACTAGATTTGAATATATAAAAAAAATAAAATAAAGTCAAATTCGAACTCATGTATGTTAAAATAAAAACATATCATAATTTTTTCGGCGCATATACTTCTAGATTTCTCCCATTTTCAAAAAACTTTTATTTTAAACATGTTATTCATCTCTAATTTTGCATATGTCTTAGGAGTCAGTTTTTTTCTTTTGCAAATATTATTAAGGCTCGAATGCTAAATATCAAAAGATTAATTCCAAATATCTGTACAAAATACATCTACAATATACAGTCCACTAAACATCCTGATGAAACCTTATTCATTACAAGGCTAGCCGTATTAAATTTTGCTCGTTATTTTTTATGCGCAATCTGTGGCATATTAATGCTAGAGCAAAAAAGAAAACTTTTGAAATTTCAAACATTTCATGGGTGACCTAATATTGCCAGCTGAACTGAACCCCAGAGCGTATGATTAATGTGGAGTTAGAGCTAATAACACTCATACTTACGTTGCTTTAATATGCCCATTTATTTGTAAAAAAAATTATTATATGAAAATAATCACACATCAATATCACTCAAACGTGTAAGCAATTTGTTTAAATAAAACAATATGATTGATGATTGCGGAAAACCGTCACATTTGTCACTTAATTTGTTTGTCTAAGGAAGCGCTTTGACTGCATTAGTTGCGACTGCATTAGTTTGTTAAACAAGCTACAAAAATCAATACTATAAGCAATAACGAGCCTTGAGTTAATTAAACATGTCATTTGGAAACAAATTTTCAAACTCCTTATGGCATTAGCACTTACGAAATGCTCATGTCTCTACTCTGCTATTAAAAGTTGACATAACTTAACAAACAATTTTATTTAAAAAATTCTTATCTTTGGAGTTTGCTGAAATATATACAAATATTAAAGCATAATAATTCTAAAATGTTCTGATGCAGCTGTAAAGATAATTTTGTTTATCAAGGAACAAGTTCGATCTTAAACTTGCTTATCCAGGAAAACCGTCCCAACGTTGATGTAATTTGGCATGAATTCTATGACAACTGTCTTAGTTTTTGACTCCATGAAAATTGCCGTTAATGCTATCTGAACCTTTACATCAGTTGATCATCAATTGCAACGATGAAAATTGTGTTATCATTGGATTGATTGGAACAATTAAATTGAAAATTTCTTACTTTTAGTTGTTTGTTTTCTTTATTTTAATTTTTATTTCGAGTATAATATAACTTTTTATGTTAATCTTGATCTTAAGCACCCTGATTAATGGCATGTTTATAAGCCAACGCCTTAACTTTCACAGCCACGTCATTATTTAAATTATCGACGGAACAAAGTTAAATAACACTAAATTGCTTTTGTTGATGCCGTTGTGAGATACATATCTGATGGAACGATACGTTTGCGCGGATGTGGGCTTGAGCTCAGGTAGAGCCGGGCTAGTGTTCAGAGGCGTCTTGCATCGTTCCCAATACTCTCAGTTTGAGTTTATGCCTAACAGAAACACTTTACTATTTCTATAGTTTGGATACTTTTATTTATTATATAAAAATGCACTTATAATGGACGTGGCGCACATTGGTACGAGTCCAGGATCTAGCTGGACACAAGTAAAAAGCTTTAGCATTTAAAAAACCCAAGAAGTTAATTTCTGGATACCTAAGAGCCTGCTCTAAAAGTAATAATAATTTTTTATCTTCGATCTCAGGTTTTATAGTAGCCTGCAAAGATAAACAGAGTGTATTCGAGCAACTTTTATGTATAGCCAAGCGTAAAGTTTTACACATAGTTGAATTGTTTATAAAAGTTAAGTCACTGCCGCTATGTTATCGAGGATTATAAGTTACTTAGGTAAAAATACTAAAATAATTTAGCCATATATATTTATTTTAATTTGACAAAATGAATGACTTTTTTTGCCTTTGAAATTTTGTCCAAAGTTGTGAGTGTTTCTGAAATGTTTATAATATTTAAAGATCTGCCAAAAGAAAACACTATCGAGTGCTTTAATTATAATTCTATAACCGTGTGTTAGACAATTTATCAGAGAATAATTCTATGTATAATTTGTAACCAATTCAGCTGTTTTTTTGAATAAAAAGTTACCAAAGCATACGTTCTGGGAATCGCGCTTAATCACCCCTAAAGACCGCATGTTTTTTGACACAATTTCTTGAAGGACTTGGAATGATGTTTCAAGTGGACAGCCAACTTACTGATAAAGAGGGTGCGCAGCGGAATGATCCAAGTTGAAGCACTTTTAGATTTGTCTTCAGACCACTCACCTACTATTGCAACTATATACTCATATGCAACTTCACCACCCACTTGTGGCTTAACGATGACAACCACACATATTAATTGGTTTAAATACAAAAAATTTTTGAGTACTCATTGCATAGAAAATATTTTATTGAAAACTCCTGCTGACATAGATGACTCTATTAGAATGTTTGAGGCAAACCTTAAGCAATCTGCTCTAAATGGTACTACTAAAAATCTTCAGGTGAGATATAGTTAAATCTATTTAGAAAAATTTGCTTTTTGGACTGCACAAAAAGTCATATTTTTAGCTTAAATGAAAAAAGTTGGTTATTTTCTCTACATTATATTATATAAATTGAAGTTATTATAATCAATTAACTTTTATTTACTACTCTATTAGGCTATTGATATATTTTAGTTGCGAACAAAAAAAGTAGGGTTTTCAATGCTCTATTGTAAATGTTAAGTACAATATTTTATACAAGACTAATACTTTATTTTATCGCACATTTATCGAAGTTTGTTGTTTTCGGAAAAAATATAAATTTCATCCAAAAAGAAGACTCCAATTTCATTTTCTATTTTTGTCTATGGAACACAGCACTGTATGACACCACAAATACCACAAACAGACTAAACAACCGGTGCTATATAAGCCTCCATTACGAGGTTTGAATGAACCCTGGGCAAGAAGTGACGCTGAAAAAGATACTCTATTTGTAAACCACATACTTATCTTTTATAGTTAATGAGTTATACTTATATATTAATAATTCTCAATTTTTCAAAACTTTGGTTCAGTATTTTCCAGATATCGGATCCAAATATCATCTGATCTATAAAATTTTTTCTTCATCAGTTAAAGAGAAATATTTTAAAGAGTATAACAAAAATTTTATGCAAATTTTCCATCGGAGTTAATAAATATTTAATTTTTAAATTGAATATTTAATATATACTCATACTCATTTTAAACTTAAAAATTTTAGTCTGAAAATTTTTTTTTAGGTTTTTTTAGTTTTTTTTAAATCCAAATATCATCCGATCTAAAAAAAATTTTTCTTCGTTAGTTAAACAAAAACATTTCAAAGAGTTTAACGAAAATTTAATGAAATTCTTTTGTCGGAGATAAAAAATTTTAAATTTTTAAATTGAACTTTGAAAACATATTGAATTTTCGACAATTTTTGCCAAAATAAAAGCATCAGCATTCTTTTACACACACACACACATATATATATATATATATATATATATATATATATATATATATATATATATATATATATATATATATATATATATATATATATATATATATATATATATATATATATATATATATATATATATATATATATATATATATATATATATATATATATATATATATATATATATATATATATATATATATATATATATATATATATATATATAACAAAAAAATTTCTTTGAAAATATAGCAAATGTATACTTATGTGAAAGGTATCTGTACAGATGTGAATCGACGACAAACAAATAATTGAATTTCGTAATATAGTAGAAACGAAGTCCGAAAATTCTACCAAAAAGTAAAACAGCAAACAGAGGGCTTTGTTACTGCTAGTTTCTCCTGTAAAGATAAAGACGGAAACCTGGTGACTGATACTGAAAAAGCAATATCCCGGCTGAAGAACAACAAAGCTGCAGGTGCTGATGGTCTGCCCGCAGAACCTTTTAAAGCAGTAGGCGACGAGCTGTTAAGGAGTATGCACCGACTTGTTAAAACCATTTGGCTAGAAGAACGCATACCCGATGACTGGAACCTCAGCGTGCTATGTCCTGTGCATAAGAAAGGAGACAAAACCGTATGCGCCAACTATAGAGGTATTAGTCCCCTTCCTATTGCATACAAAACTCTACTGACCGTGCTATGAGAACGATTGAAACCGAAAGTCAGCGAAATATTAGGACCCTACCAATGCGGCCTTAGACCTGGCAAATCGACCACCGACCATATATTTTCATTGCGCCAAATCCTGGAGAAGACCCAAGAAAAACAAATCTACAATTATCATGTGTTCGTCGACTACAAAGCTGTTTTTGACATCCCGACACGAGCAAAGGTATTTAAAGCTATGTCTGAGTTTGGTATACATGCAAAGCTAATACGCTTATGCAGAATGACGTTAACTGGCACAAGATCATCAGTTAAAATTGGAAAAGACCTCTCCGAGACGTTTAATACCAAACGAAGTTTTAGACAAGGTGATAGTCTATCTTGTGATCTATTCAACATTTTGTTGGAAAAAATCCTGCGGGATGCGGCAGTTAATAGAGCAGGCACAATTTACAATAAAAAGCACATGCTACTCGCTTATGCCGATGATATTGATATCATGGGGCGGACTGTGCGAAAGGTAACTACAACATTCTCGAGTATCGAAAAGGAGTTGACGAAAGTGGGTCTAATAGTAAATCAAGATAAAACCAAGTTAATGGTATCAACGAACAAAGAAGTAACAAGACTGGGTCAATATGTGAACGTTGGTGACTATAATTTCGAGGTAGTGCACAACTGGAAATAACACGCAGAACTATTCTTGTTAATAGATGCTATTTCGGGCAAAGCAAGCAGTTTAGAAACAAAGCCCTCTCTCGACGAGCAAAAATTACACTCTATAGAACGCTTATACTACGCGTGCTACTATATGGCGCTGAAGCGTGGGTTCTTACACAAGCAGATGAAGCTGTTCTTGGGGTGTTTGAGAGAAAGATTCTGCGCAAAATATATGGACCTGTCTGCGTCAACGGAAAGTATCGACATCGAATGAATGACGTGCTATATGTGTTGTACGAAGATATTAACATTATTAAGCGCATCAAATTGCAACGGTTGCGCTGGCTGGGGCATGTCATACCTATGGATGATAATGCTCCGGCGAGGAAAATATTTGATTTCGATCTCGTAGGAAGACGTAGAAGGGTAAGACGCAAACTCCGGTGGAAAGATCAAGCTGAGGAAGATCTCGCAAACCTTGGTACTACAAACAGGAGACAAAGCACACTAGATCGATGCGCATGGAAAAATAGTCTGAATCAGGCTACGTAGTCATTTGCCAAAGCGTTAAATGGGCCATGGATCAAGTGTAAGCGCTATGCGCAAAATTGTTCAGAATTTCATTTTTTGGATTTCTTGCGACTTTCTTACGAAGTCTGAGAAGTCAGAATAAATACTTTATTATATTTTTCTTTCCTGGTATTTAGCAGTTATATAGAAATTTATGTACCTGTAAATCCTTTTCCTAGCTGCCTTTAGATTTTAACAATTAAGTTATAATTTTTAGCCGAAATGTAAAGGTTTATATCCAAAGAAATTTAATTATTTAAGTTAGAGTTCGGTTTTGTAATTAATTTTTTCAATTAAATAATATTTTCGTTTAGAAATATATGTGAACCATGTAGACAAATAAAGTTTTGACTGCACGGGAAGTTGAACTGACGTTTCGATAGCTCCCGTAATCTCTTCAGACCTCCGCTTAGACCAATCGAAAAAAGTCGGCGGCTTTGCAATCAAGAGTTGAATGTCATATACCTTTAATCAATTCATACTGTCACTCTTAGAGCTGCATTTCATGTGATAGTTATTGTTATTCACTTTTTTCTTTGCATCTTCTGTTAGGCTTCTTGTTATTTCTCTATTTTAGTATGAACTATCATTGATAATTACAAGTACTAGTATGTAAAAATTTAATATTTTTCAACTCAGACGAAATAATTTCATAAAATGTTTTGATTTTTTTTTTGAAGTTTTGTTGTCTAACTATCGAAGGATAAATTATATAAATCGGATGATAATTGAATCCGATATCGGGAAAAAACTGGACCAAAGTTTTGAAAAATTAAGAAATTTTAATTTTCAAATGAGTTTGACTCACTAACTATAAGAGATAAGTATACAACCAAACATCTATCTTTTAAATCTTATTAAAGGTTATAATACAGCAAAAAAAAGTTTTGAAATTGGTTGAGAAAAAAAGACAAGCAGTAAAAAATTTTATAGGGCCGCAGTGCCCTACTTTGAGGCATCATAGCTCCGCTCCTGAGCAACTAAGATAGCTGCTATTTAAAACATAAATAGAAATACTTGTTTGTATGTTCGTGTGATTTTTATTCTGATATAACTATCCGTTTAGAGATGTCTGAATTATGTTCCAAATATTTCGACTCTGACCCACTGTGCGCAGGTAACGAATTTTTCCAATTCGATAGTTAGACATGGTAGGAAGGATATTATGGATGGGGAAGAGCTCATAAGCAAAATATCAAAAACCGTTTTTGCAGTCATTCAATATTGTGTATATGAATTGTGTAGCATAGAGCCCATATAAATGATCCATGACTATTGCTTTACATTTGTATTTAAAAAATATTTTTTAAAATATATTTTAATTTCTTACCGAAACTCTAGATCTTTTAAAAATTTCGCAATTTTAAGCTTTTTAGAGCTCTAGCCACAAGAGTACTGGAAAGCTAAAGCAAAAATATATTGTCTTAGGCTGGCCAAGTAAGAGAAAAAATGTTCAACAAATTATTACAATTGAGTAAAATTTGTCAATACAAGTATATATGTACATATACGAGAATAGACAGAGTCTTGTGGCGAAAATAGTTTCATATTAAAACTATATTTATTTAACTTCAAGAGAAATCGATTATTATTTATTTATTTTTACTCATATGTCAAGATGTTCCCCATTATCGCACATTTGCATAAAAAAAGGCTTTTGAATGCTAAATAAGTTGTGTTAGAAGAAATTTATTGAGTAGTAAAATATGCGCATGAAAATATCTAAGCGTATGATTAATAATAGATTTATATTCAATATTACTTATACGTGTCATGGCCGCTACTTTTGGTTTCATAAGATGATACTTACACTTAAGTGGAAAAAAAGTTATTTTTACATAAATTTTTATATAAAATGATGTTTTATTTTGTTTATTTATTTTCCTTGTTTTTATTAGGGAACATATTTCGTTGCATTTTGAATATTTATTGCTATTGTATGGCAAATATTAATATTCAGTAACATATTTACAAAAGATGCAAAAAATAAATTTTGTAAGATATGAGTACGTTATGTAATTCATTTATCGATTTTTGATATATGTATATGTCACTAAAGTTTCTATTGTAAAAGTATGTGATTAAATTTAATTATATGAGGATTGTTCTGTTTGTCTGGTTTCTTATAGACTGGGATAGTATGAGTAGATGTACCTTGATACAATGCTTTTTAGAATTTATGCCTCCTAACGTGAAGTATGATTTTGTGGCCGATTATTAATGAGGTCTCCATCCCTGGTACATGCAATGACTGGAGCTTAAACTTGCATCGTAAAGGAGAAAATCTTGTTTAAATGGTTAATATTCTTCTAGTAAAAGTGACTGATTCTGTTTCTATTGAACAAATCTGCACCAAGGTTAGACTTCGTGCGGCCTGAAGCATTTCTGGCGTCCTGTTCATCTTTCCTGTGTAGCAACAGATTATACCTTATGCGAAAAGCTGCTACTTGCAATACATACCCCGATATGATGGTGCATGCCCTTGTTCAACCAGTGATTAGATCAACGATATTTTAAGTAATTGTGGTAGATGGGTCCTTTAAATATTGTTTCGAAAATTTCGCTAAATCATATCCTAAATAGCAGAAATACAGTGGCGACTGAATAAGTATGCTTCCTATGAGTTCTCTCACTTCATTAATAATAATAAAATCAATAATTGTAGATCAATTTCAGTAAAATATGGCTTGCTTTGTTTGGAGCACATTAACCTTTACTGCACTCCTAAGAAAAAAAGAGTCGCATCTTCATTTTGATAGTTTTAATATATTAAGCTTTTAAAAAGAAAACAAAACCTAGAAGTAGAAGATGTGACCATTATCTTTAGCATTTTCAGTCATTTACAGTTGAAAATAGGGGTTTTATGCTTTACACATAGATCAGAAACTCCTCGCGGCTCCGAATCTGCTTTTAGCTTGTGAATTTCTTTCCTAGGAGGGCGGAAGGTGCCTGTACAAAAATAGCGAATTTTTTATGAACTTTTTGAGAAAAAAAAAACAAAATTTTGGGATTTTTTTTACCAAAACTTTCTCAACATCTCCGTAACTTTAAATCAAGTGAAGAATTGTTAGCAATACAGTTTAAAGATAGTCCCAGTTTTTTTTATATTTTATTTAATCAAATATAACAAATTATCTGATATATACATATATATACAGATATAAAATGTAAAGTTCCTAGATTGCCTATTTAAGGAGCTATAACGTCAACTAGATTTTAAAATATATCAATTATATCTAAAATAGTTGAGCTTACTTCAATAATTGCACATATCCCAAAAAATTTTGGAGTTACTAAAAAAAATTCCGCACAAAGTTTCATCAAAATCGAAGACGGGGAGGGTCCACCCGTTGGTTGATTTGAGGTGGAATAACTCATATATACCTTTGTTCTTTTGTAATTATGAAGTACCTTCTTACTTAATTACAACACTACGGTAAATGGAATTGACACAATATAAGTCACTTGACCGTTCCCCATGTGGTACGGACCGCTCCGAGCTCTAATACTTCCTATGAAGTGGACCAGTCACTTTTACAAGGGGAAGGCCAATGATGGGGTGAATTGATATCTTATGTGCTCCTTGTGACACATCACTAAACTATCTCATAGAGACCTGATCGGTGTAGCATAATATATCGAGGGCTTATATTCAATATATGCCAACTCAAAAGAGTTAACTTTGCAGGGGAGCCAAAAAACTAGTTATTTCGCTTAGGGTCATTATTACAACTCGCCAGTAAATTTGCATATAGTTACTGGCATCTTTAGCAGTGAGCGATGAAATGATATTTGTAAATTTTTTATTATAACAACTTGCTTGTAAAGCAAAAGTTATCTTTTTCAAAGTATCGCTATACCAAACCATTTACCAACTATTATGAACGTTTAAAGAGCTCGGTGAAAACGTCATATATATTTTGTTGATACAGTAGAAAGTATAGCTGCATGTGCACACGGTACAACTTCATATTACAAAATTTGCCAATTAAAGTTATAGTTAGAATGTACTTGCCAACACACAGAAAATTTTCAATTTAAAATCATCGGAAAATATGTTAATTTAAAATTTTTCGGTACTGATATTGCTTCATAGGTGTTTCATGTTAATTCAACATAATTTACAATAATCTTGAAAGAACGTTTTTCCTCTTGTAATAACTACTTTTCATATTGATTTAATATTCCAGTACAATTAAATCAAAATAAAGTTGATACTAAAATAATACGAAGAGTCATCTTGAATCAAAGATATTTTTAGTTGGAACAACGTAAATTTGATATTTGTACAACATAAAGAATCATGTTGAATCAAAGTTATTTCAAGTTGAAACAACGTGAATTTAATATTGAAACAACACGAAGAATCATGTTGAATTAAAGTTATATCAAATCGAAACAGCATGACTTTACTGTTATTAATTTTATTTCTTAATTGATATGTATTAACATGGGCATCAGAAAACTTTGTGTTGCAGTTGGCCGCCCCAGCCTAGATTTGAAATCGAGCCACTTGCATGATAGTCCATCGTATGTAAAATGAATTTTATTTTAATTCAACATGATTAAAATAACACTCTGAGACATAAACAAATACCTGGGATGTGATAGTATTTTTCTGGTAGGTATTGTCGAGTACAACAAGAATATGTTTTTTAGTACTTTATGCACTTATATAAAATCAACCGATTTTAGATTTTTCAGCGAACTTAAAAATATGCAACTGAGACATTTCTAACGGTACATATGTTTTTTAAATTAATATGTGAAATCTGTATGGATTTTGCTAGCCAACAAATTTGTTAAGTTTCTTCGACATTTTTCGGATTTAGAGATGGTTTTTACGCAGTATTTTACAAAGGAGCCATACTATTTATAAACTTACTTAAAAAGTGTGTTTACTGAGTATAGCGAAAATTTGTTTTCCAAAATCCGGTAAAAATTGGTTGAGTTATTAAACTTTATATTAAAACAAAATTTTTATAAAACTGGAACACATTTTTTGGTGTTTTTAGGGTTCTTTTGCTCGCTTTCAAATTAGTGAAGTGGCTAGCATGATGCAGGCACAGTTCTAAAAACACAAATCGGCGGGTAAAAAAAATGTATGCAACAGTGTTCGCTAAACTTTTTTGCTTAATAGCCACTTTCCGCTAAATTAAAATTTGTCTTAAAATATATCTTGCTGGGGATATCTTAGTTAATATGGACTACAGCAATAGAAGAGAACTGGTACTTTATTTCCATTCTATATAGCTAGTGTCCTGCACTATATATAATGGAGACGTTTCTTGTAGCTGGTGGGTCGCAAGTTTCGTTGAAACAAAATGCGTTTTTTTAAAGAACTGTTATTATTTTAAATGATTTCCAGCTTCAACAGCAGATATGAATGTATGCTCATTGTTGGAACTTCATCATCCGCAGATATCGGTTTTGTAATAGTTACAATATTTTCGAACTTTAAAAATATTACTGGTTTTAAAATGTGACCTCGAGTATCAGTTTGATAAAAGTAGCAATCATTTGGCTTATGAAAAAGCTGATGATGGCAATTATTAGGTGCAGAAAACACCAAAGAAACTGACCGTTGAACTTTCAATTTCTTAATGCTCCACAGAAATTTTCACAAACAAATTCTGGGTCGTACCAGTGTTACTGAATTTATAAGAGCGATTTAAACATGTGTTGTCTACTTCCACCACTCCCATATTGTTTTTAAAATCACACATAATATGACCGATATCCGCAAACAAGCCGCAAACTTGAAAAAATTTATTACGTTTGTCGTTCGTTTCATTTTAATTGCACAATAATTTTTAAGAAAAATTTTGGTATAGCAGAATGTAAAGAGTGGTACAAATGACAAATGTGGCTCCAAAAAAAAAAAGTTTGCCAATCACTATTGTAGCAATTTTCTGTTATAAGCTGATTTTTGTCTATTAAACTGTACTCGCATCATACTAGGAACTTCACTGAATAGATAGCGCGCAAAAAAGAACACCAAAGACATTCGAAACGCATTTTTGCAAAACTTTCGTTTAATATAAAGTCCCTGTGGAAAATTTGGTGACAAATGATCCAAAAGTACTCGTTCTATGACTTGAGAAAATGAAAATAAGGAGTAGTGAATGGTGAAAAAAGACATATTTTGTAAATAGTCACATATTAACAATTCTAAGTCGACTTAGTTGGTACTCCGGCTAGTATTGTAGGAAACGGCACTGAACAAATTCGATGCACCTGGATCTAAGGCCTATCACATAGTATCTATATAATATTAATTGTCTCCCTTCAATGAGACCTTAATTGGTACTTATAATATTGATATATAAGTTCTCCTGTGGCCGAGTGGGTAGTGTACTAGCCTGTCATGCTGGAGGTTGCCGGTTCGAATCCTATCAAAAACACCGCTTAAAAATAAAATACGATTTCTACTTGGATTTGTAACAATAAGAAAATAAATTAATCGATAATTACAGCTGAATTTTGGAATAATATTTATATATAAATTATATTATTCTACACCATAAGATAGTTCAAAGACAAGTTACAAGGTGCATACAAATTATCATTCTAGGCCATTCTAGGCCCATTCTAGGCCATCCCCATATAAAAGTGGCTGGTCCGCTTCATAGGAAGTGTTAGAACTCGGACTGGTCTCTATCACCTGGGGATCGGTCACGTGACTTGTTTTGTGTCAGTTCCATTTACCGTAGGGTAGTTTATAATCCTAAACCGCGCTCTTTTTATTTTCACGGTTTTTGTGGGAAACCCTAGTTAAAAAGATACAGCATTAAAGAAAAAGCAACATGTTGCCTAAATTTATTACAGTAAATAGTATAAAAATCGTAATACTGTTATTAATCAAAATGTTGCAATACATACTATAAAAACTTATCACAGCATCATTTATAGTAAACTTTAGAAAATAAACGTGCTCTCACATTTTTCATCTCTCGTTTTTCTCTGATTATGTATGAAAGTAACAAAAAAAACCACGCGTTGCATTTATAGATGAGAGTAATTTTTGCAAGACAGGAAAACACCGGTTGAGATGTTTATTTTTAGTCATGTAAAAGTAAAATCAGACAGAAATACTCACACACATCAACAAGGCAACAGCAGCAAAAATAAGGACAATGACTACAAAAACAAGCAACAAAACATCACATGTAAACAAAGTAAAACAAAAATCAGCATGAGTTACCAAATGCTATAAAACACATTTTCCTATGGACCATTTTGATGAAACTGAATTCAGTTTTCGCACGATTATCAAAAGGAAAACACGTTTTAAGCGGATAAAAGTTAAAGGAATATAAATGTGAGAAAAATCAAAGTGGCCAGAAAAGAAAAAACACAAGTAAATTTTTTTTATGAATTATACAAATATATTCGCACATATTATAAATTTTGTGTTAAGTAACATGAAACACCTACATACAGTTAAGCATACATGCAGCCATTTTCATATACATACATAAGTACGTATGTGTGTTTATGTAAATATATGCAAGTGGTTTTCTTCTATATTTGTGTATAAATGTATGTATGCACATTAGTGTAGGTAAAAGTAATTGAAGAAACCCAGAATTTAATATTTTTCTTACTTGAATTGTTTTTATTTCCTTCTAATGATTTTTTTCTTTGATAAAAAGTATTTTTCTGCTTAAACGGAATACGCCTGTGAAATATTTTTGCACCGCACAAATGATAATAACAAAACAGACACAAATCAAAAATCCCTAAAACAGAACTTAACATGAAAAGTGCAATATGTTTAATGAAGTGCAATGAATTGGAAAATGAAATAAAATGAAATGTGAACAAGCAAATATTCAAAATATATAAAACCATTCATAATACCAAATTATAATCATTTACATATTAGTGAAACAAAAAAAGGAAATAAACAAACACAAAGACAATTCTAATGTAATAAAAAAATAGATGTATAAATTTGTGCCAAGAAAATAAAGTGAATGCAATGTAGAAAAAGAAAAGTGAAAAAATAAATGTAATTTGAGATAAACTTCCTTTCAAATTGATTAGAAGTTTTATTCAAACAAATCAATTGCAAAGCACAAAAGTAATTTGAAAAATAAAAAGAAATTAAAAATTAAAAATGAAAAATTGAGCTGGAGAATGAAAAATTGTGATGAAAAATAAAAAGAAATTTTAGAATGTTGATAAATGGACAAAAAATTCTTCACATTTACATCCGTACACAAATGAAACCAAATGCACAATAAGGAAATATATGTATGTATATATGTTCGTTTGTCTGTGTCTAAGAAAGCAAAAACATAAAAAATTATCTGTAAACGACATGTTCAATGTTTGTCTGTTATATTTTGAACTTAATTTATGTTTCTATTGTTAAAATCTCGTTGTTCGTGTTCAATAATTTTTTTATACTTTCCTCACGTAAAAGCGATTTGTGAGTAAAATTTATTTGGCACGTACATATAAATAAAGTGTCTGTGTTGTTTTTGATTTAGATATGAGTACTTAAATGTACTTAGTGACAAAAATAAGAAGACAGAATATATTGTATATTTATAAACAAGGCTTTTAATAATAAATGATAAATAGACTTCTTTTCAATTAAGGCTGGTGGGTACTTTGGCCGAAATGATCATTTTTGCGATTAATTGTGATATAGAGTTCATAAAAAGAGCAGCAAACTATAGGGAAGGACATCCAAGTTTAAAATGACAGTAAAGCAAATATCAAGTCTCTATTGTATGCTAACACGAAAATTCTGATTAGTTTGTATCTCTTAATTTGATAAGCTTTGGAAATTGGGGCATGAAGTAGTGTCGGAAATATCCTTGCGATCCTACTAGCTGAATCATTAGCTCGATTTCATAAACGATTCGTACCGTTTAAATGCTGTAAAATATAAATTCAGCATAAAATATGTGAGACTATGCAGGTTAATGGTCAATATGGAGGCTAGTGTGGTCCCGATAATATTGCAATAAATGCAGAAATATAGAAGGCTCCTCTCGAATATGAAGCACACGAGAGGCAGTATAAATGGGGCGCTGTAGATGCGAATAAATTTATTTCTCTCTCTCAAAAAACTTCTTTTTTCCACCTTCTCCAGGGTTGTCAGATTTTTGCTGACCTATTTCGCCAAATAGGTTTTAAAAATCGCCAAAATTCGCCAAAAATCTATTTTATGTAGCTTTTCTTATGTAGCTTTTCTTAAACGCAAACGCATTCAAACTTTTGTTAATCGCTGTCTAAGAAGAATATTGCGTATTTTTGGCCGCTGACAATTTCTAATAGCGAGTTGCTAGCTCAGACAAACCAGATGCCGGTAGCAACGTAGATACGTAAACGAAAGTGGCAGTGGATCGGACACACTATACGTCGCAATGACGACAATGTTTTAAAACAAGCTCTTAGATGAAACCCATTTCATCAAGGTGGAAGAGAAAGCGGTAGAGCACGTACAACATGGAGACGTTCAACAGAATCCGAAATGAACCAACTAGGTGTATCTTGGAACGAATTAGGAGGATACATCGCTCAAAATCGGGTCAGATGGCGATCTGCTGTTATTGGCGCCCTATGCTCCAGTGGGAGTTAAAGGAATATATATAAATATATATATATATATATATATATATATATATATATATATATATATATATATATATATATATATATATATATACATATATATATATATATATATATATATATATATATATATATATATATATATATATATATATATATATATATATATATATATATATATATATATATATATATATATATATATATATATATATATATATATATATATATATATTTATATATATATATATATATATATATATATATATATATATATATATATATATATATATATATATATATATATATATATATATATATATATATATATATATATATATATATTTATATATATATATATATATATATATATATATATATATATATATATATATATATATATATATATATATATATATATATATATATATATATATATATATATATATATATATATATATATATATATATATATATATATATATATATAGATATATATAGATATATATATATATATATATATATATATATATATATATATATATATATATATATATATATATATATATATATATATATATATATATATAAATATATATTTCTTAATATATATTTTATAGGAAATTTTTTTTTATATAATAGTTTTTTTTTAATATAAGTTTTTATAAAATAATCGCATAAAGATTTAACAGAAAATCGCCAAAGGTAGAAGTAAAATCGCCAAAAACTATTTCTTGTAAATTTTTCCCATCAAAACTCCAAATTCATCAGTGAGTGAATTAATACAAGAAAAAGCTTCAAAATCACTTTGTTTTAATTTCTTCCAGACAAGTTTTGGTGAGAGTTATTTTGAAAAATATACTTTCAGCAAAGTAATTTATCGCCAAGAAAATCGTATTTTGTTGCCAAATTAAAATTTTACGCCAAACAAGGTGAAAAATTACCACGGTTGGCGAGAAATCGCCATATCTGAAAACGAAAACCCTGACCTTCTCTCTTACAGTCTATCTCTATGTCACTGTGGCATTCTCTCACAAAATCGTGGTTTCTTAGTGTTATCCGTTGTTGCTAAATTTAGTAGCAATATCGGGTTAAGATATCAAGAGAATGAGCTCGTTTATCCAGGCCTCGGTCTGGCTTATTAGTGCAAATGGAATCAGAATGCTGGAGGGACCAATAAATTTAATTTACAGATATGCTGGTGTCCGTAAAATATTTCTATGCATTTCTATACATAATCTTTTTAAGACTAGTCTAGAGAATAAGAAAAATTTGCAGGTTTAAATTAAAAACGCGTAGTTGTTATTACTACTAAGAAGTTTGTAGAATTCTTTCAAACTTATAGCTAAAAGCGATTAATGCGGTAGTGTGCCAGGCCAAGTTCAGGGGGCAAATTGCTACATTCAATATCGATCGAATTTTCAATACAATTTAAATACAAATTTCTATCGATATCGAATGCAGTAATTTGCCCCCGGCCACACAGTATGAAGTTCATACTATGAACTTTCACTTTGCTTAACTTAATTATAAAATAATGAAACTTGAAGGGTAAGATTTCCTATTATTACTTACCTTATAGGTGAAGTTTGAAAGTTCTTCAACAAAAACTTCCCGAGATATAAAGGTGCAAATAGTGCATATTTTAGAACCGATTCACTAACTGCCGCACTGACTCATTCAATCATCAATATTATTGGGCACTTCTACAACAGCTCGATAGCTGAGCAAAAAATTAAAAAGATCTGAAAACGGACACATTTCATCTATGGGGGACTATGATGCCCCTTATTTGTATGGGACACTTCCGCGTTAGTTAGAGATCTGATTTTTGGTACACAGATAGGTCGTAGTGAGATAAATTAATCAAAAAATCTAAAAATGTGCACTTTTCATCTGAGGGGTACCAGGATAGGGTGCCTGTTATCTGTATGGTGCACTGCCGCTTTAGCAAGAAAGGTAAAATTCGTTACACAGGTGGTTCTTGCTAAAAAAAAAGACGAAGAAAAACCTGAAAATTTAAATTTTTTATCTATGGCAGCCTAGAGTGCCCCTGATTTGTATGGGGCACCTCCACTTTAGCTATAGAGCTGAAATATAGCATGGTAGTACGCCTTGATGAGTAAGTAATCAGCAAAATCTAAAACCGAAAACTTTTTATTTTCGGGCACTAGGGTTCCCCTTATGTATGAATCCTTGCTAAACCGGAGCTAGAACAATTAATAATAGCGTTGTATGGTGAGTACCCATCCACGAATCCTAAAGCGCAATTCACTCTCAACACAACCTACCTCAAACTTAGACTATCGCTAGGGTGCACAGAGGGAAAAACAGCCAATCTAGCGGTGGAAAAATAATAAAAATTATCGAATTTGAAAAAAATTTTAGCCTTTTAAACATTGAGAAAAATTAGGTTGTAATTCTTTATTGATTTTTATATCAAATTTGTTGGCGTATTGATTCGCTAATGATGGACGCTTTCGGACATAGTAACTTTTTTATGATAGAGTATTATATCAGCTATTTTAGACTGTGTTACCTTGCTATTTCATATACTTGCTATTTCATTTAAATACAGCGTAAATACAGAATTTATTTTTGTAATTTTCAAAATCTTTGTGTACAGCAACACATATCTCCCACTGTCATAAAATATACATTTTTGTCGATAAGACTAATAATTTGGAAGTTAGACTTGTCAGAAAAAATATCCGTACATTTACCAAAAAAAATTTCGGACTAGGAAAATTATAGCAATAACTCATACAAATGTACTAATATCTCAAATTATAAATTATTAGAGTATTCTACGTTATTTATCAATGCATTTGAAAGATTATTTAATTTGAAAAAAATTTTACAGTGGAATTAACTTAAAATAAAAGCAAAATTCACAAAAAAAAAGTATTCGTACACGAAAATTAATATTAATTAAAACCAACATTTTAAAAAAATTTTTAGGAATTAGTAGCCTGTAGAATATCCGTTGTGTTTAAGAACCTCTGCAAGATGATTTGTCATAGATTTAACTAACGTAGGTATATCTTCCCTAGTTATTTGATCCCACTCTTCCACGACGATAATGTTTACCATTTCTTTGGAAGTTATATCGATTTGTCGAATTTTACGCTCCAGTAAGTTCCAGAAATGCTCAATGCGGACTAATGGGGTGGTTATAGTTGGTTTTTGGTGTTATAAAGCAACCAAAGCTTTACATTATGAGCCGTATGCTAAGGATCATTGTCCCGTTGGAGCCAAAAGACGTCTCATACATAAAGTTGCTCCACACTTTGAAATCAATTTTGTTTTGGAATGTTTAAGTCTTTAACCTGGTCGATTTTAATCTCAATAAACAGACGGTTTCCAGCCCCACTGACAGCCATGCAGTCCAATACCATAAAGCCACCTCCATAATGTTTAACTATTGGAACAAAATTTTCTTTATTTAACGTAGTGTAATTTTTCAGTCGCTCTAACTTTCTACCTTTGATACTAAAAATGCAGTATTTGCTTTCGTCTGAAAACAAACTGGTTTCTAGAGCTCTGGAAGCTTATTTACGTAGTCAATTTCAATCCTCAACGCTTTTTTCTAATGATGTCATATATACACGCTTTTCTACGCGCTACAGGGCCGTGATCGTTAGCTTGTATTTAATATTTTTCGAACTGTATTTTCATGGTTGTTGTTCCCGAAAAATTCTTTGACTCTCTTGAAGATTTGGAAAGCGATAATTTTGAAACTTCGTTTTACAGAACCGAAAATAAGGAGTTTTCACGAGATCTATATTTAGATGGGCGGCAACACGAGGATTTGCTAAGCTAGAACTTGTGCGTTTGAATGTTTCAACCACATATTGTACCGAAGAGTAACTTCTATCTGTAATTTGAGCTATTTCGCGGTAAGATTTTCCTTCATCTCTTACTTTAAGAATACTTTTCCTTACGTCCTGACGCGTCAGTTTCAATTTCCTCAGATTTCGAAATTATTTCTCAAATAGGCATTGAAAAGCAAATTTACCACAAAAATTAAATAAAATCTTGTAGATGCGACTTAATACAATACAAAAGCATTAATTTAAGCTTCGCAGGAAGAACCGTTACGCGTGGAAGTCACCAGGCTAGTTCTGTACGAATACTTATTCTTGTGCATAATATTAACATATGCAGTAAACTTTCGTATAAATCTTAAAAGAAAAGTGAAGATGTCAATACATATTTTACAAAATAATACATCACGGAAAATGTTTAATTTTTCGGTCACTAAACACATTTAAGTTTTTTTAAGGCTGTACGGATATTTATTCTGCCAAGTGTATAAGCTCCCTAACGACTGAAGCATTTTATCGACGACTAAAGAATTTTATTGGTCTTATATAATAACATATAGCGCCCAGTGTGTTAAAAATAACTAATTTATTTACAGACCTTATAGCCTACAACCTTTCCAGGCATACGTTTTTTGTGGATCAGATTATTAGTTTGGAAGGTATAAGCTTTCCGATGCTTAAAGAGTTTTATCGGTAAAATTGGTCTTATATAACGACATATAGCGCCCACAGTGTTAAAAATAGCTACCTTACTTTTAACACAGCTTGTAACCTACTTAACACATCCATGCATTTTTTGTGGATCAGACTATGCGTTTGGAAGATATTATTTTTCCGCCGCTAGATTTGCCTTTTTTCCCAGTGAGGGCTTCTTTAGGGGAGAAGAATACAATTTAAATATTTTCTAACTCAATTTTTTTGAAAAGATAAATGGGTTACAAAAAAAGCATCAAAATTATATTTTGTAGCCGATAGCCCAAGTAGCTACTGCTATATACTTTGTATACATATTAGTCTTATATTTATATAAGGTTAATATCATTTAAATAAATAAATAAAATATATGAAAAATTTTTTTATTATTTCGGCTTTCTAGTTCAATAATTGAATTAATGTAAATTCAAATTAATTTTATTAAGAGTGGAGTGCTGGAATATTCAAATCAGATTAGCAGAACGGATCAGTACTACTGATTTCGACGGCCGCTACGCTCGTCATCATCAGCGTTCTTGTTCGCTTTTACCACTTATGAAGGTGGATGCTTTTTTCAATGAAACATCAGCTATTTAACTAATTTTTGCCAGTAAATAGAATACAAGACTTATTTTCCATGGTAAATTCTTGCATTTTTATTTCAACTAAATTTAGTCAGCTTTGAAATTTCACCTATCTGATTAATATCCAACACTACCACACTTATTGTTTTTCGCTTTTGATGAGTATTCTTTTTTAATACATTCACTCAAAGCTGTTTGTTTGGTTTTTGTTATTATACATGCCTTTAACAGTCTTCAGTTGCTTGTCTTGATTTTTAGTTCTAGGCAGCCAACCGAGAAGTAAACACATGCGCATATAACTTATTGCAACGGGCCGATTGCATAGTAATTATTTTACGTAATTTTTATTTTATTTGAACTAATAGGTAAAGTCTGAAAAATTTTTTTATTATTTCGGCTTTCTAGTTCAATAATTGAATTAATGTAAATTCAAATTATTTTTATTAAGAGTGGAGTGCTGGAATATTCAAATCAGATTAGCAGAACGGATCAGTACTACTGATTTCGACGGCCGCTACGCTCGTCATCATCAGCGTTCTTGTTCGCTTTTACCACTTATGAAGGTGGATGCTTTTTTCAATGAAACATCAGCTATTTAACTAATTTTTGCCAGTAAATAGAATACAAGACTTATTTTCCATGAAATAAAAATGCAAGAATTTACCATGGAAAATAAGTCTTGTATTCTATTTACTGGCAAAAATTAGTTAAATAGCTGATGTTTCATTGAAAAAAGCATCCACCTTCATAAGTGGTAAAAGCGAACAAGAACGCTGATGATGACGAGCGTAGCGGCCGTCGAAATCAGTAGTACTGATCCGTTCTGCTAATCTGATTTGAATATTCCAGCACTCCACTCTTAATAAAAATAATTTGAATTTACATTAATTCAATTATTGAACTAGAAAGCCGAAATAATAAAAAAAATTTTCAGACTTTACCTATTAGTTCAAATAAAATAAAAATTACGTTAAATAAAATATATTTTGGCCTTTTTTCGCCCTACAAGTCCTTTTTTGAGGAGAAAAAAATTAAATTTAAATTGACTTTCTATCCCTATTATTTTAGGAGATAAATGGGTTAAAAAAAATCCACAAAATTACATTTTTCCCCTTTTTTGCCCCTAAATGCGAAAATTAAAAAAAATTTAATATAAGTTTACTGAATTTAACCGTTTACTGAATTTAACCGTTTTTACCCCTTTCTATTTCCTTAAAATTTGATTTTCCAAAAATTCCTTCTTAGTGGTTTTATACATGCAAACATTTTTGTTTCTATTAAAAATAATTCATTAAATCTACATTACAAATATTTCTGAAGAAAAAGAGCTAAATATTTTACCCTTTATATATTTGAGATTCAATAAAGTACCAAAATATTTTTGAGCTAACTTTAAGGAGAGAAGAATCCAATTTATATTTTGTTTCTATCCTTATTAATTTAGGAGATAAATTACATAGTTAACAAAAAAGAATCAAATTATATCTTTACCACCTAAATGTACAAATTTCGAAAAAGCATTAACCATCTGTCTACTTATTTATCGATCTTATTGTGTTATTTTTTGAATTTTAGGCTTAGCTCAGTTAGATGTGGAGATATAAGGCTACGGAATTTACCCGTTGTCACCCCTTTTTTCCCTTAACATTTTAATCCAAAGAAATTATTTTGGCTTAAGTTCGGTTTTAATTTAATTTTTCAATTAAATTATATTTTTATTTAGAGATAATTGTGAAGTATGTAGACAAAGAAAATTTTGATTGCGCGGAGGGTTGAACTGACGTTTCGATAGCTCTCGCTAATCTCATCAGAGTTCTTAACCGCTTACCCCACTCGACCAAAGTCGGGTGTTTGGATATAAGCCCATACAGTTCGACTAAACTAATAACTTAATTGATAAACTCTAAAGGCACCTAGCAAAAAGATGTACATGTTCAAAAAAAAAACTGAACAAACAAACATTTACGCACCTACTAGTATTTGTAATTATCAATGATAATTCATACTAGAACAGAGAAATAATAAAAAGAAGCTTAATAAAAGACAAAGAAAAACTGAATATCAATAACTATCCAATGAAATACAACTGTAAGAGTGACAGTATGAATTGATTAAAAGTAGATGATTGTCAGCTCTTGACTGCAAATACCCGACTTTGATCGAGTGGCCTAAGCGGCTAAGAACTCTTATGAGATTAGCGGGAGCTATCGAAACGTCAGTTTAACCCTCCGCGCAGTCAAAATTTTCTTTGTCTACATACTTCACATTTATCTCTAAATAAAAATATAAATAATTTAATTCAAAAATTTAATTAAAACCGGACTTAAGCCAAAATAATTAAAATTTCTTTGGATATAAACCCATACAGTTCGACTAAACTCATAACTTAATTGTTAAAATTTTAGTTTCAAAAAATCCCTTATATATTTATCCCTCAATAGATCTGTACATCGGCAGGGAAACCTATATATAAAATTCTTTCCATTAAAAAATATTTTTCACTATATCAATGCACCAAAAAGTACCAGAAAGGTCTATAGTTTTTATTGTTTATATATTCAGATTTCCCAAAAGTACCAAAGCAAATTTTCAGCCTTCTGAAGGAGAGAAGAATACATTTTAAATTTCATTTCTATTACTTTAGAAGATAAACGAGTTTCAAAAAAAGTACAAAAATAATATTTGTTCCCTTTTTTGGCCCCAAAATATAATATTTTCAAAAACGTATCAAACACTTGTCCGCTTAATTTTTGATATTATTATGATGCTTTTTAAAAATTTTGTGTCTGCGTTAGTTAGATCCAGAGATATAAAGTTACCTAATTTGACCGCTTCTACCCCTGTTTGCCCCCTTGGCATTTGAATTTCAAAAAACCACTTCCCATATCCATACATAGAAAGAGAAACCTACATACAAAGTTTTTTTCTTTTCACAGAATGTACATATCAAAAATTTTACTGGGAAAAGTTCTAAAAACAGTTAGAAATTTTACGCTGCATACATCCGAATTTCCAAACAGTACCAAAGTACATTCTAGGGCTTCTTGAGGAAGGAAAAATGCAATTTTAATTTTATTTCTATTTTTATTACTTTGAACACAAAATTAGCAAAAAATTACCAAAATTATATTTTTACCCTTTTCGGCTCCTAAATGTACAAATTTCAAAAAAACTACCGAACACCTGTCCGCTTATTTTTCGATCTAATTATGATGCTTTTGGAATTTTATGTTTACCTACGTTAGATCCGAAGATATAACGTTACCGGATTTAGCCGTTATTACCCATTTTTGGCCTCTCAGCATTTGAATTTTCAAAAACTCCTTCTTAATGGATCTATTCATCGGGAGAGGAGAAGACTCTAGCTTTAGTCGTTTGGGCTGGGCGATGATGAATCAGTCAGTCAGTGAGTCAGTCAGCCAGTCACTCTATAACGTTACTCTATAACGTTACTCTTTTATATATAGAGAGAGGTGTCCATTATTTCTTAAAGTGGAAATATTTCTTGTCTCACCCCTCAAAAAGTTAATGATTCTCCAAAAATTTCACGCCCCTGGGGCCACGCCTTCCCGTCTCGTCTTATGTTTGATTTTTTTTCTACACTTATACGAAATGATGTCCCACAAGTCCAAAAATATGCTAATATGATAAAACATTTTCTCCTAAAAATTTGTTGTCTGTGAAGCTTCCAACAGCTTTTGCAATACCGACTTTTATCTAAATCGCATATTTAACCTTTAAGTATGGACATTGGGTCTCAAAGGCCTCCCACATTTTTTAGTACCCAATAATTATTATATTCCCTTTTACAAAAGAAACAAGCAACTCTGTAGCTTCGAGTTTAGTTGTAAAACGACCGGCTTAGAAGGAATTCGCATCGCTCGATTTGTATTAGGTAAGTTATACTTATTCAAAGTTCTGACGGTGTCTGTGGGATCCCATGTCCACATTCAAAGGTTGAATTTAGAGTGTTTTGGGTGAAGATACATCCACAGAAGAACTCCAACCTCAAGAATCTGAACAGAATAAAAGAAAACACTATGCCGTTTTTGTCCACCAACATTGCACAGAAAGACAACGTATAAGTTAACGTCATGTTAACAGATCATGCTAAAATCCCTATCGGGATATATCTATGAACACAATTTGTAATTATTTTTATTTTTCTACCATCGTCAATTAGAAATAAGAGTTTTGTAAAAGAGTAAAATCAATAATAAGTACAGTCACATATTGACATTTAAGCACGTCGTTTCTTTATAAGACCAGTAGTGTAATTCTCAATTCAATTTTAACAACAGCAGTCATTGTTAAAAAAGTTAACAAGCAAATTGTCGATTTTACTACTCTGTAACATTTTTAACAATATTTGGTGTTGTTTAACTAACGACAATCATTTTTTTGTTGTTAATAAATATAAAACGAGTTTAACTGCTGTTTAACTGTAGCAAGGTTTTTATGCCAACAATTAAACTTAATTTTCTACAAAAATATAAAAATATATAAAACAATAACAATATTTGTATTATTTAAACATTTAATTATTTCGTACAAATAACGAAATTAATGAAAAAAAAAATTTCTGTACAATATTTGGCAATTACAAATTCATTTGGTTTTGTTATATTCCTCTTTGTTGTTTTTCGTTTATTTTAAGAGAGATGCCACATGATGTCAGATTTAAACAATGTTGTTAACAAGAAGTTACAGAATCGTAAAATCGTTAGTGCAAACAACTTAAGAAGTTGACAATGTAACAACTGTTGTTATTGTTAAAAGTTACAGAATCTCACTACAGATCTTTGGTTATAACGTGTGGAACGCCGTTCAACATAATAACTGACCAACAATAAGTAATTTATACATGTGTGACGTACGATAAGCCAATATGTCAGCAATGCTCAAAGTATATCTATTAGGATTGCCAAAAACACTGGCCTGCAAAAAAATTTAAATTTTTGGGCCTTCAAAAAAATATGTGCAATATATAAAAGTTAATGACTAAATTTAAAGCCGTTTTCAGTTTCAGTTTTTTTCTATCAGGTGCAAATTTTTTTATGGGCATGACTATCATGGCACCCGAAATAGGGCGGTCATACTAATATATTTCTTTACAACTCCAGAACAGTTTGCTTGATTTAAATAAAGAAAGCACCAGACGATGCGGAATAAAATTACATACGTTTTTGTTTTCAAAATCTCATACAAAAATAAAAGGCAAACATTTTACTTTTTTGTCATTTATCAGAAAGCTAGGTATATTATGAATACAACAACCCAAATATCATTATAATCGAAAGACAAATGTTGATTTTTATTACCACTGCAATTGAGGTTGGAAAAATACAGCCTACATGTAGTATTTTGGTATAAAGTAAGAAAATAAAAACATTATTGCTCACTGAGTTCATATTAAAGGTTTTTATTGATTTAAATAAAAGTTTGCTACAATATCTTTAGTTTTTATATGAGATTTTTGGCTAAAAGTTCCTTGACTATCTGCATTTAGACCCAGAGAAATACGCATAGGAACTAGCTCATTGATCAATTTCAATGTGTTTTTAATAAAACAATAACCATTTACCTGAATAAGTAATATATTAATTGTCGGAAATTGTTCAATTATAAATTTAAAGAACTTAATTTTAGCAATTCCCAAAAAACCATCTAATTATAAAACCTTTTCTAATATTTTATGAAATTCAAAATTTTGTGGTTTAAAATTTTACGATGTCTCTGAAACAGATTGGCAGATTTAGAAACATTCTTCGCTCATATTTTTACTGAATAGGTCAAACCCTTTTCCAGTTCTGATAATATATGTTGTGCAAGTGCCTTCATTTTTGACATAACAACATATATCGAAAACTAAATATAAAAAAAAAATTTGTGTGCAGATTCGCGTTCAGCGGCCCAAATTACTAAAGAAACACCTTCAGGTTCTAGGAAATAAGAAAGTTTACCAAAACTTATATATTTATGAACATCCCCAAGTTATGATAATATCGGTAAAGTAGCCTGTTCAAAAATTCCAAATTTTAGAACAAAATTTAAGAATTTCTAGAAATTCGTAGAATTTGAAAGGTCGACTGTTTTTATTGTTAGGGGGCCATAACATATCAATAAAATGTAGTGGTACCCTTTATCATTTTTCTTGTTGCATAGTGTAGCAATTATCATTTTTATGTATTTTAACTTATTGAATAAAAAAACATTAAGTTTTCAATAAAAATCATTTAACCTTTTTATAGCTCTTATTTTTGGGCAATTCAGCCTTTTCTAGCCTTTTAAAAATACCTATTTAGCCTCTTTTTCCTCCAGGTCCTGGCAAGACTGATCATTATGATTGTTACTGGGTTCTATGATTAATAAATAGTCAACTATAAAACATACGCAGCTGCGATTCAAAAGAAGTGTCAATTAAAATTGCTAAAAAGAAAGTGCCAACCTTGAAGTTGTCATAACAGGCAAAACAGCTCCTAGATCGATACGATTTTTTCACTGTATGATAGCTAATCAATCATAGAATAGAACTTTTGAAATGAGAAGACTAGAGCAGTAAAGCAACTTAGCTTTCGTTCCATATTAAAAATACTTATTTGTCATCATACTTCCTTAAATACCCAGCAAAAAAAGTTGGATTTTCTTCCAAAGGCTTGACATTTTCATTGTATGACAATCATTACAGGTTCTGAATTTACTATTTTAAGGCCAAAATCACGTTAACGCTGCCAATCCACATCGAACCATTTTTTTCATATATTTTCAGTTTTAGTGCTGAAAATGTTGCTGATTTTTAGCGCTTCAAAAGCGCTTTTATGAGTACAATTGTAGTACTCCAAACTGGGAACTCACCATACAAAAACTAGCAACGATATCAGCAGGTTTGTCAGCGCTACTTTTAACTCATCATAGTAGAAACCTTCTTTATTGTAAAAAATTTTTTACTGGGATGATAGCATATTTTTTTGCGTAATCGTGATTAACCGATAATCGCATATTTCTTAAGCGTAATCGCGATTATGAATGCCTTCGATTATTTGCAAACCCTAGCGTGGTCCCACCGGCGTGAAATTTTTGAAGTAATTTTTGCATCAAGCCTTAAGTTATATAGGGGTGAGACTTATTATATATTAAATAGCTTATATCTGGAAAGCTATAGCAATCGGAGTATTCATATATTATGTGCGTTATGTTGAAAGCAAGCAGTGAAGTCAGGCAAAAAGCTGAATAAAGCATTGGGTACGATAGATGCTACAACCTTACTAGAACCTTTCGACAATAGCCTTCATTCGTCACATATTCTTAAAAAAAATATGTTTGTGTTTATTCTACAATGAAATTAAATAATTGGTAAGGTCAAAATAGATAGGTATCGTAACTAATAGATATCAATTTAATTATTTTATTTTTTTAAATATTCAGCTAGCTTTGCCATAACCCAGTGTCATTTACTATTTATCTTTAGCGTTAACACAAGTTCTTAGAATAAAACTGTCCGTTGATATTAACCAGCAAAACTTATCACAATCTCTTAAAAGTATATATGATGTATATACATTTAGAAATTCCTTTTAATCTAACAAGATAAATAAACAAAGCAGCTTTAGTAGCTAATGGATATATAAAATTTAACCATTGTGCTAATGCATTAAATAATTATTTGTTGTAATATTTTCTTGTGTCTTAATGGGACTACAACAAGAAATGTTATGTGGCACGCACTGTAATAATTTTTGTGTATGATTTATGGCACATGACCAAATAAAATCTGGTAAATGTAGGATACAATTTAGTTGATGGAAGTTAATTAAAGCAAGTGTAGTATATTAAGTAGAGATCCTACATTAGTAGCTTAATGATATCAGCTAACGATATATGTTTTAAGACTTCTTATTTATGGTTTGTGTATTGTTGTAGCAATATAATTGATCTGTTTAAAACAGTATAATACTTAAATTGGGATGTATTTAATTAACACATAATATAATTCCTATTAATAGCACTATACGAATTTTGTATAACGCTTTACTTATTTGTAGAATATTTAATTATAAATTAAAATAATTAAAGTATTCAAATCTTAAATCCAAATTATTAATAATAAGTCCCGCCAATGCCAGAGAAAGACGGTATCTCCTTTTTGAGCCTGCAACTTCTTTAAGTTTAGCGGAGTTGCGGGAAGGGTATGGGATGCAATTCTACATCTAGATATTTATAAATGCGAGAGTTTCTGATACATCATTGAATTGTCTCTATATTTTATCGCGGTAATAATTATCCTAAACGTGAACGGGGATACTAAAGTACCTTCATACCAAATTTTATAAAAATCCATTCAGTGATTTTTTTTAGTGATGCGTGATCAGAGAGACAGACAAGCAAAAATTCCAAAAAATTCCAAATCGATTACTAACTAAGCCATCAAAACTTAAAAAAAATATTTTATGTACATACACGTTCCTTCTAGAGTTTTATTATATGATTTTAAATGTTCTTTAAGGTCCAGGTCAAAAATTAGTTTTAATATATTTACTGCAATATAATTAACAAACTTGGTGGCGAAATATTGGATTAAATAAAATAAAATTAAATATTTCACCTAGAGCTTAAAGAAAATTTGCAATCAATTTATTCTTGAGCAGGGAAACCATAAACATTTTGGCTTCGATATTTTAGTGTATAATTTTTTTGCATATTTTAGCCATTACAGCATGTTTTAGCATAAATCACACTTAGTTGCTTTTTTGTAGTTTTTGTGGCACATTTGGTTTTTCCTGCATATTTTGGCTTTTTAAATTCAATATGTACATTAAAGAAATCTGTTTTGTGATAAAAAAATTTTTTTAAATTTTTCAGTAATTTTCAAATTTTTAATTTCTTTTTTATCGATTTCAATCTTATTTTAAAGTATTTTCCGTAGCATCTTAAAAATTTTCTTCATTCCATTGAGTTATTCCAAATTTATTCACAGCTCTAACAGTTTTAAATTACTTTTGAGAATTTCTTTAACAATACCAATTTCGTCTATATTGTTCACTTATTTAGAGTTTTAGAAAAACTACATGAAGAGAATAATAGTTTTTTGCGAGTATTAAAGATATTTGTGTAATTTTGCAGATTTGTAAAAAAATATGAAAACCATGTGCTGCCTATTCGTAAAAACTTAAAGTCCATAAATATTTGGGCTCTTGGTGCCCAACATTATTAAATTTGAACAGATGAAAGGTCAGGCTGGCACTATCAAATCGACCCCTATGCCTGTAAAAAAACAAGAATATATGTATATTGGAGCGACTCGTTTTGTATAAAGACAGAAAACGTGTTTTAGTTACCCCTCTTAAATTAAAGAACAGTGTTTTTGATGGGGACTCCCAAAATATTTTAGGGGTGTATCGATGACCATACGTGAGCTGGACCGTGTTTAATAAAAGTCTATCTTTGCAGTTTTTTTTTTTGCATATTTTTGTATTTTCTCCCAGAACAACATATACAAACGAGTACATGACTTGAAAGGCTTTTTCAACCCGCGTCTAATAATGGATTTAACTTTGCCATTTGTACCATCAATAATGCATTTTTGCTTAAAACAACGATTGTTTTAAGCGTTTTAAAGCGTGGTGTTACTTATATTAAAATAAATTTGAATTTTTTAAGTATTAAATGATTTGAAGCATTGTATAATTACTTCTGTTTTTAGTTCCCACAAAAATTCGCGCGTTTGTACGTGGTACATCTGTTAAACATGACACTTAAAATTCAAGCATTATGGGTATCGAAGTTTGTCTTTTGATTTTTATATTATCTTTGTGTGAATTTAATTGGAATTAAAGCATTTTTGAGGATTTTTTCGTAGATTATTTGATAAAAGCCATGGTTTTCAAAAGTTTTTATGCAGTTGGTGCTCATATTAAAACAAATTTAAATTTTGAAGTTAGTTGATCTTAGGCATTGGCTATTTATTTCTGTTTTTAGTTCTCCTAAAATTTGCGCGTTCCTATGTGGCCAATCTCTCAAACGTCATTTTATGGGTATCAACATTTTTCTTTTGCCAAGTACATTATAACTTTGTAAAAATAGTTCAAGAACAAGCTTTTAGCTGGAATTTTTTTTTGGCAGATTTAATTGTTAACGTATATAAAAATTTATGTATTTTACTATGTACTTACATATAGGGTCTAAGAGTAGACTAGGCTTACTTAATGATAATGTACTTGACAAAAGACAAATTTCGATACCCATGTTGTCGAAATTTATAACATGATGTTTGATAGATTGATCGACCACATACGAACGTGCAGAACATAGGAGAACTAAAAAGAAATATAAAAAAACGGTGCCTCAAACCAAATAATAATTAAAAAACTTAAATTTCTTTTAATATAAGCAGCAATTGCATAAAAACTCTTAAGAACCATGGCTTTTATCAAATAATCCACGAAAAAATCCTCGGAAAAATATTTAATTCCAATTAGATTCACAAAAAGATAATATAATTGTCAAAACATAAACATCAATACCCACAATATCTAAATTTAAAGCATCATGTTAAACAGAAGGACCACGTAGAAATGAGCCAGTTTTCGGATTTGTCTAGCTCACTAAGAGCTCACCAAGACATCTAATTTCAGCATTATAGCTATAGTTAACCGATTAATGGCTAATCGATTTATTACCCTAGTTACAGGTGTTAAGATATGAAAAAATTTAAATTTTTTACGTTTTTTCAAAATTCACCATCTTGTGTAATAATACACACTGTGTGGCCGGAACTTGGCCTGGCCCACTACCATGCGCCTAGATACTGTAATGATTGTATCAAAATTTATTGAGTTACAGATAGGGTATTCATTTAATCGGGCTTCAAGTTTAGTCGGTTAACCGATTAATAAAGTTTTCCATAAATTAAATAATTTAAACAAATAAAAGTACATAAACTATTTATTATTTTGAGTTTATTAGAAAAATAGAATAATAACATAACAAACATAACAATTCTTGAACATAAATCAAGCAAAAAAAAAAGGCATTCATAACTATTTATTCCTTAAAAAATAAAAAAGTTTGTAATATCATTTTATTATCTTATGAAATAATCTTTTAGATTTGGTTTTATAAAACTTGACAGAAAAATCCTTTAACTTAACAATCCATAATATAGAATATCTAATTTCTCAGACCTTTTCCTGGATTTCCCTTAAAAATATACAATTTTCAAATATGACATTAGAGTCCTGTATCAATGTTTTCAAATTCCTAACACATAAATTTTTTTCGGTTAATTTTGTTAAACGATTGTTAGTATTACTATTGATAGTTTATTCTCTGTCAGGTCAACATTTGACATATCCTGGGGTCTAATTACCGCTTTCGATATCGAATGAACTATCGAGCAAAAATAAAACTCGATACCTATCGAGTTGCCTCATGATGGCATTCGATCGCTATCGAATCGAGTTTTCATACTAATTGTAAACGATTTTATTTAATTTGTATATAGTGCCAACACATGTTTATAAACAAAACAAATATAAACAAAACAAAATACAAGTAATGTAAGTAAAAACTAGAATTTGTATTTTAATTTAAAGTTTGCATTTTATAGAAAATGGATCAACAAATATTTATGCTTTTGTATTTATCTTCGTCGGAGTCAGAAGATGAACATGGTTTGGTACGTATTAGCAAACAAATGCGAGATAAGAGAGACGCTCTGTTCTATCCTTGCCAACAAGAGCGTAAGTAACAAATTTAGTATTTGGGATGAAATAAATTCTTGACTGCAAATTTTTTTAGATTTAAACAGGTTCAGATTGTCGAAGGAGGCATTCAATTATGTCTTATCGCAATTAAATTTTTCTGGGCACATGTCAACGACAGTGCCATCAACGCTAAAGTCAGTTACCCGCAACACTTTCCGTTCTGGCTACTGACTACATTCAGCATGTTTTTCGCTAAATTCGAGTGTTCGGACATAAACTCTGCCAGTATTTCTTTTTGCTTTAAAATTATATTTTTCACACTTATCCTGAAATGTACACCATAATTACAATAGTTTTAACACAAAAAATAAATGAAACTTACATCTTTAAAAATTCATTTCTTGCCGTTAAAATTAAGAAAACCATTTGTTTTGTTTACGATTGACATTTTGGTATCGAACAATGTTTGCAAAGAAAGCACTCGATCGATGACTCGCTATCGAAAGCCATCATCTCAAATTTTATTTATTTTTGTTCGATATCGAATGCCATAGTCCCAAAACAAAAATTTTCGATCTAATTAGCTCGATATCGAAAGCGGTAATTAGACCCCTGGCAAAGTGCAGTACTGAACATTTTGCAAAAAAGTTTATTTCCGAATTCCTTAGTTTATGTTTTTGTACTGTATTTTAAAACACTGTTGATAGAAGGAAATATTCCTGAGTTATAAAATAAGAGTATTTAAAACTTGAATCATTAGATTTGTTATTAAATCGTTGGTAATAGTATTATTGGATTTTTATTAAACTATTAATAAAAAAAACTTAATAATTCCCTCAAGTTCAATTAGAATAGCAAAGTATTTAACTTCCTTGATAGCCAAG
Source organism: Panzeria rudis (assembly GCA_956483635.1). Lineage (NCBI taxonomy): Eukaryota > Metazoa > Arthropoda > Insecta > Diptera > Tachinidae > Panzeria > Panzeria rudis. The sequence continues at coordinate 94,680,819 of OY101450.1, read as the reverse complement.
TGCAAAGCTGTTACAGTTTTACTTAAGCTAAGATCACTGTACACACTTCTTTGTTTGTATGAAAAAATTATTTATGATACGAAATAAATAATTAAACACACAAAAAATATGTTATAATACTACAAAAAATGAAAAATTTTGTTGCAGCAGGACCAGGATATTTATTCGTACAATTATGGATCAAAATGATTATTTAGGAATTTTAAAAGAAAATTTGCCGAAAAGTGCGGATAAGCTTGGTCTAGATAACGGCTGTTACTTTTACCAGGATAATGATTCTAAACAAGCCCCATAAAGTAATATCATGGCTGTTACATATACTTAGTTGTTTAACTTCAAATTCGGATTTTTCCAAATCAAATTCAGGTTTTTAAAAAACAAATTTAGATCAAAATTGGGCTTTTTCAAATTAATTTGATTCCAAAAAGGAAGTTTTGATTTTAAAATGACGAACTTGGTTTGAAAGCTGCTGAATTTGATTTGTAAAATACTCAATTTGATTTGGAAAATTCTGAATTTTCTTTAAGCCTGAATTACATTTGCAAAAGGAATGGAGACACTACCCCAGAGCTCTGACATAATTCTTATTGAAAATTTATTGCATTATCTCAATAAAAATGTCCAGGATCGCATGGTTTCCACCGAATTTGAGCTAAATAGCGCCATATCTGAAAAATGTGGGAAAAATACCAGCTGGTTACTTACTGTCAGATATTATTCGCATATATTCCCAAGAGACTTACACAGGTCTACAAAATTTTTTTTTGTTTGGTGCCGCTAATTTTATGTTATAATTTGGTTAATTAGTCCGCAAGACGTCGTAGGAAGCTGTCAAATTAACGAAGCTACGTTCAGGTTTGTACCGATCGATCATAACCTAAAAAATGTATTTTATTATACTTAATGTCATTATAATCAATTAATTTCTTTTTTTAGATAATAATACACTGTGGAACAAATTCAAGTTAGCAAAAGTTAGGTCGATTCTGAGAGTGAGGGGTGAAAATAGAGGGTAAATTAGAAGACCCGTGTCGCGGCGTTTGTTAGTGTTATTTAATTAGTTTGACTTAAATTATTTTTATTTTAGAAAGAAATTCTAAGGCATGTAATAATTGAACATTCAAAGAAATATTTAGCTGTACGAAAAGTTGAGCTAACATCATATCTTTCGAGACTACCACAGTCTACTCATCAGAGTTATTTTCGAGGTAGACGACACTACCAACGAAGGCGGGAATAAGAAAAGAGCAAAAATCCTATTTACTTTTTTTATCAGTTAACAGATGAGTCACCATCTCGTGACTATCCTCATCTATAATAGAAATAAAAAAGGTTCGTAACTTCACGATGTTTTCTTTATCATTTTCAACTTACTAAACTTTTTGATTTCTGTCATAACCAGCATGAAATATAATAGATATTATTTTCAAATGCAGTTTAAACTTCCGTAGAGCCAAATTTCTCTTTAAATTTGCAATTATTGCATGCTTTAGAATTTTTTCTAAAATAAAAATTATTTAATCGAAAGACGAAATTGAAAATGAATTTAAGACAAACTAGTTAAATAACTTTGGATAAAAACCATACAGTTCTACTAAATTCATTACTTAACATAACACCGTTTCCCAATTTATTTTGCAAAAAGTTTTTAAAAAAATTTAAATTGTTAAAATCTGAGTACACTGTTGGGAACTAAACATAATTTTGTAAGTTTTGATAAGGTATATTATGTTGACTTTTCTCTTTTAAACGTGTAAAATTAGTGTACTTATAATTGAAAACTCGTACGGATCTGCGGAACAATCAATGAAAATTCAAATTGGGATGTGTCTACTAAACATGTTATACATTATTTATTTTATGACCGATGTAAACTATTTTACGCTTACTACGCATGGAACAATTTTTTTCAAGTTGCGGGTTTTAATTAAATTTTAAAAATTTTATTTCGCCTTAATTGAGCGGAGCGCCTTAAAATGGTGAACTGAAAAAAACGCAATAAATTTAAATTTTTTTGAAAACGTAAAGCCTCTTACTCTATGAATTTTAATTCCATCAATACAGTCTGTATATTGACTGAAAGAAAAAGACATACCTATGCAGCAGTTGTGCACATTTTGTACCATGGCCAGTACTCGAGATTCTTAAGAAAAATAAATGAATGCCATATTAATGTTAAGCGAAGGAAAATAAATGAGTTCTATATTCGTGTTCATCGACTTAAAATTAGCTTAAAAAATATCTCTTTTTTCTGGTTATGGCAAAAAGTTGAAAATTTGTTAACTTGTGTAATTTTTTTAAGTTTAAACTAGATATGTAAGTATTTAATATTTAAACATATGTTTAATATTTAAACATATTGTCGATGTGCTTGTAATATTGCTTTGAAAAAGTTTTTCTTGCTGTTGGTTATCGAAATCTTTAGCACAGTGTGCCATTTTGACAAACTGATATGCAGTATTTTCTCGAAATACATCCGGAAGTGTGAGAGTCTTACAAAAAGTTAACAATTTTTCCTTTCTTCACTAAAGCAATGGTAATTATATATGTTTATACTTCAGATTAGAACTAGATATGTTGGCCACCTTCGGCCAGCCAAGTTCGTTTGTTACGTCAGACGCCCCCTCATCTTTATTGCCCTTCGGCACACTCCTCCTATTCAATGGGCTCGGTGTCATAACCCCCACCAAAAATAAAAAGTATAATGTAAAAACAAAAATTTCACATACCTTGATTACACCAAGTAAATTAAGAAAGCAAGTTCAACCTCTATATGAAAAAAGAATGACTGTCTGGTTTTAATGCTATTGTTATTCCACTTCAATAGTTTTTATAAAATTATTACACAAAGAAACGGTTTTTAAATCCACATTTCTCGCTTTTCATTCGGTTCAGAAATTGCAAAATAATTTTTTTAATTGTACCTACTCAATTATTACTTCAACGGTATATAATATGAACACCTTTACCGTTACATTTATGTATTTAATTTCACATACATTAACAGCATATCGCTTTCTAGCTTTGTTCACTTTAAAGCCAAATCATTATTAAAACATTGTTGGAAATTTTTACTTCCTGTTGGGAACAAGACCAAAAACGTTGAGAATATATTGAAAAATGTATTTAAGTATAAGAAGTTTAAATTCCTCCTTTGTGTTTATTTTTGAAGCATCAACTTATACAGTTCAAAATTAAACTTCTCAGCATGTGGTACATTTCAAAATATTTTTCTAACAAACCAATTCCCACTTCAATATTATATGTATGTATGCTCTATCATGGCCAACTACATTATTTGTAATTCAGTTTTTGATTCTGCAATATTTTTAATGTATTTGAAGATCTCGTTTTTTTTGCTTTGATTCTATCTTGGCATGAATGTACACTTTCAAATTTAGCTTCAATTGCTTTCTTTTCTCTAGTCTCTCGAATAAAACTTCTTTGTTGGTTATGGGTTTCTTACATATTGTTTCTAACATTCATTCATATTTGTATGAGTATGTATTTCCTTTTCTCTTATTTTGTTTTCTTTCCTTTTATAACCGGAAGTTATTTTCTGTTTGATTTTTCTCCCTACGATTTCTGGCGTTCGTACTTTAATGTCACCAAAAGCATTTTCAAGTTGTACATGTAAGCCATACGTCGACACATTGAAAAACTGAAAAAATAATAATACAAATAAATATAACAAAAAATCCATTGTTGTCTACTCAAAACGCCATAAGAATTCTGATGATGGGTTAAACAACCAACAAACGAGAAAAAAAGTTATCCGTTTTGTGGATGGGATATACAAAGATATATATACATATATATACCCTAAAGGAAGCCAGGAGACAAGTGTATCCAAGTCACCACTTTTTTCGACAAGTTTGGTGACTTTTCGGTGACACTGTCAACGAATTGTCTACACTTTCTATTTTGCCTTTGTCTCATTTTGTTGTATTGAAAATAAGTGCGGCTGCTGAAGGAAAAAATAAAAATGTTTATAAAAAATCTAATTTAATTGCCTTAGCTAGTAAACAGTTTCATATGTGTTGACTAGAATCATTAAAATTCACTAGTGAATCTCTGGTACCAATGTCTCCATATGGTCCCATAAGAACCATGTAGTTTATAGTAAGTCAACAGTTCCGAGGTCAGTATTGGAATTTCAATGACAAGCACATGTTAAATGTCTATAGCAAAGAACATTGCCTGCGGTACAATTAGTCCGTAGTACTATTGTCAAAGTCAATAGTGAATCACTACTGTTTTACTATCGACGTTTCCTGCAGGGTATATATGTACACATTCACATTTTCACTTATACGTATTTAAACATATTGTCGTTGTGATTGTAATATTGTTTTGAAAAAGTTTTTCGTGCTGTTGGTTATCGAAAACTTTAGCACGGTGTGCCATTTTGACAAACTGATATGCAGTGTTGTTTCGAAATAGATCCGGCAGTGTGAGAGCCTTACAAAAAGTTAAAAATTTTTCCTTTCTTCACTAAAGCAATGGTAATTATATATTTTTATACTTCAGTTTAGAACTAGAGAGGTTGGCCACCTTCGGCCAGCCAAGTTCGTTTGCTATGTCAGACGCCCCCTTATCTTTATCGCCCTTCGGCACACTCTTCCTAGTGACCAGACTCGGTGTCATAACGCCCACAAAAAATAAAAAGTATAATTTAAAAACAAAAATTTCACATACCTTGAATACACCAAGTAAATTAAGAAAGCAAGTTCAAACTGTAGATGAAAAAAGAAGACAATTCGTCGGCAAAATGCCATTATTACCTGGAACTAAATTTATGATAAATTTGTCAAGAATTTAGCCGGATCAATCGGGGCTTAGCCGATACACTTTCACTTAGCAAGGACACCAACCATTGACCAAGACACAAATCTGGTCCAAGGAACAAACATCTCCGTCAAATCCCAGAAGCTCCCCGGAAAATAACGGCAGCACCGAAAACCGCGAAAATACCAAAGTGGCAACACAGAGTTGTTAAGGAAATCAACTTTCCCGCGCTCAGTTGCCTTTGTTTTGTTTTTTCGTTACCAATATCCGTTAACAGTATTTGTTACACGTATTCTTTAGAAATAATTTTTCATATAAAAAATTGTTATACCCCCCTCTTAGAAAATATTGATATGCACAATATTTCATAGAGAAACTTCGTTCCGAAAATATAAATTTTTTGTACAGGAGGTGCGACGCCCGCTGTCTATCGTAAACTATTTCCTAGAAGATAATTCTCCCGTATTAGTATTTAAGATATTGTAATATAGTTATTACCTATATACGAGAGGAGCACCCTCTTGTCCCGACTATTTACTATCATTAGCACAGCGAGTCAAATAGAATTTTTTACTCTAGCAGCTACCAAGATATTTGGAAGTGCAACACAGTTTTCTGTCACTTTTTTCTATAATACAATTCTCGTTATTGACGTTTTTACTAACGCAAAACTACAAAATTCTCACTGTTCCGTCATTCGAGATATTCTATAATTAATGTTGCCTTTATTTAGGAAGTACCACTCTTACTTGCGACATTTTAAAACTAAAAGCGTATTGTTCTTTCAAGAGCACCAGTAATATGTTATAAAAATTTCGGCAAGTTTGGTGAACTGGTATTGGTTTTCAGGATATCTCAAAAAAATAAGTATTAGGTCTCTATGAAACGCACCACGCTCGCTTTTTCTAAACTATTGTTCAAATATAATGACAATATCAACAGAGTTAACCTAACAAAATCGCAAGCATCTCCCAATATTAGTTTTCAAGATATAGCAATACAAATGTTTGTTCTTCATGTCCATCACAGCTTATTTTCTCCAGGAAAACGCACATTAAAGAAAAATTTACTCGCATACAATTTCAAGCTGATTGCTGCATTATCTTCAAAGATAATCTAAATTAAAATGTTTCTCTATATGAGAAGTGATTCTGAATATTTTCTGTAGAAGAGCCAAGTAAGTTCTACAAAATCTTGTGTGCTTTAAAGCATTACTTCAAAATATACTTCAAATTAAACATTTGCTATATGCAATGCTTTGCCTATTCCATAATAATATTTTTTTAATTATAAAGCGAGTAGCTCGCAAAAAATTTCAAGGCTTTAGCTGCATTAGCTCTAAAAATATCCTAAAATAAAAAGTTGCATCATACAGCAAGTGCCACACCCACATGAAATATTAAAAAAATATACATCCTATTGTTCGTTCCCCACCATCAGTATATGAGTAATTCCATTTAGCCGGGTGTGACCACTTTACACATACTTTTTGTTATAAATAAAGAATATAAAATGTTTTACTTAAAAAAAGGTTGCGACTCCCTAGTCCATTAAGCTTAAAGTCGTTGAATAACGGGTAGACACTGAAAGAACACGATTCCTGCTCATAATGATTGTCAGAAAGCTGCGGTGGGTGTGACCTTACAAATCTTATTTTTAAAGAGTTATGATTTTCAGCACACATTCTGTAAAATTTTTACTATAACGTACACAATAATTTTGGTATAGCTGTCTGTTCAAAGTGTTTTTAGTTGTATTGCGTATTTACTGTTTGACAAAAAAATCCATTTTCTTAACAAAAAACTATTTTTAAAATGTGACGGGTGTGAACGACGGGTGTGACCTAATACGAAAATTTAAAATATTTTAATTTATAAAACTTTTTATTGATATCATTAATATAAATAATATAAAAATAAATCATAAGAAAATAATAACAAACTAAATTATTTGCCATCCGTTCTATTATAGACAGTAGAATACCCTAGCTGAGTATTTTTTAAATTCAATAAAAAGCGAAAAAAGTATATTATTTTCAGATATAAGGGTTTTTATTAATAATGACAAAGCGAAGAAAAGAAAATCTGAAATAAATATTAAACATACAAGGAGGGAGAGCAAAATGTTTAGTGGATGATCATTTGAAAGTGCCTCAAATTTATTAAAAAATATTAAATATTGTATATTATTATTGTTTTCTATAATTTTCATGGTCTAAAAATATCAATTGACAGATTTTTATTAAAAATAAAAAAAATTATTTTGTCCTTGCATAGGGCCGTTTTACGTGGAATCACTCATATGTGAAAATTTCATTAAACGGTCGTTTTTAAAACGCGGCGTTTCTGCTTTTTATATTAAATTTGAAGTTTTGAAAAATTGAGAACTTTAAAATTTAACATAAAAAGCAGAAACGCCGCGTTTTAAAAACGTTCATATTGCCTCAGCCTTAGCAGTCTTTACCTTTCAAAAATACAAACAGACACGAAGGAGAAGAAAAATTTTAGAATAAGAGCAATGTAGAAGATGTGCTTTCCAAACGTGGTTCTAGAAACTTTGTCATCATTAGGTACTGTGGAGATTATTTGCAACGGCAGGTCGTGAAATTATTTATTTCTAAATAAGATGAAAAGATACATTGTCGGCAAGAAAGACAACTAATTTAAGGCCTCTTTGCTATTTTATTACCCGCCGGGTATTAAACTTTTATCACTTTCTTTCCTACAACAACTGTGATTGCACTGATATTTTTTTGTTATTGCAAACTGTGAAATAGACGTGGTTGTCATCTGTCAATGACATTTGGGATGGAAAAGTTAAAAACAATAAAAACGAGTTGAATAAAAAAAATTACGTTTAATTCTTCGACATTTCATAATGTATTTTTATTAAACAATTTAAATAATTGAAAATGTTAGTGTATTGATTTTGTCATATGATGTGTTTAAGGTCCTTAAAGATATTAAAGGAAACCTGCATAATTTTTTTTACTTATACCTCAATATTATAAGTTATCCAAGTTAAAGCTTATGGCTTGCTATAACAAACTTGAGAACTAAAAATATTTATAGAACTTTTATAGCCGTTTATATAAAAATTTAAAAAACAACATTTCCAAATTCCTATTGTACAGATTATTTAATTTACAACGCTGCCCTTGGGTCATAATAGTGAGCTCTCTGTTATTCATTCCCACACTGAATAGTCTGGATTCCTTAAAACTTTTTAATAAATATTGCTGTCCGAAAGAAAAATCAGAAAAGGAAAGAGATAGTAATTATTAATAATAATTTTGCTGAGAATATAATTAAAATATTAAAAGAATTTTGTGCTATAATACAAAATATATATTTATTTGAAGGACTCTTTGGCATAAGAGCTCATTTATATTAATGATAGCAGATACAATTATAAATACTTCATAAAGAGGTTTAAATATTAATAATTTCTTATTAAGTTTTACTCTGGCTGCAATAAAGTATTGCACTTTATTTGAAATTGATTGATGAGGATATTAAGTTTGAAGGACAATCCATCATTTGTTTTCATGAATTGTGGTGTACGAAGGGTAATCAATAAGTTTATGCGAAATTGCAAAAGAAACATTTATAATTTAAAACAAAATTGCTTGCTTTTAAATAGCAAAGAAGGAATGAAAATTTTAATAATCTATTGGTTAAAATAGTTTTCATACTCCTTTATTTAAATCACTAAACACCTGATAAAAGTCAAGAGGATTTAGACGAGACGAGGCTTTGGTATTTATTTTGTCAATACGCTATGGCACATATATGATAAATTTTCTTATTACTCTACCGCATAGAGGTAGCTGGTCATTGACACTCCCCAATTGGAAGACACTTTGAAATTGCGTACACACAAACATCGCATTATCAGTGAAAACTTCATGCTACTGATTTAATATTATAATTGTTTCATATTAATTTTCATAGCTCTCATGTCCCTGAATAAAAGCAATATAAGAATGATCACAGGCTTCCTCGCAGCCAATTGAAGATTGAGAAAACACCTCAACAGACTTGGCATTGAGAGTAACAGCCTGTGCAGATTCTGTGATTATGGAGAATGAAACTCCAGAGCATATTCTGAAGGACTGCGAAGCGTTATGCTACAGAAGATATAGCCAAGTGGGCAAGCACCTATTGGAGGATTGGGAACTGCCAACACTAGAAGCAGTGGCAATCTTGAGATTCCTCAGGAGATTAGGTCTAGATGAGGTGCTGTAGCAATAGATCTTCTTCGGTCGCAGTATCCCGTGTTTCCCGTTTAGTTTATATTCATTCATTAATTCATTAAAATTAATTTTTAAACGAAAAATTATTATTCTAACCTTAAATTTCTTTGACTTAATATTTTTTACTATTAAAATAACATTGTTATCAACGTTACAATTCATTTTAAATTAACATGATCATAACTTTAATTTAAAGAAAGTTTTATGGTAAATCATCAATTTAATCATGTTGAATTAAAATGAAATTTATGTTTCTTATGATAGTATTTATTTATTGTATATATAAAGTTCCTTTGAGAATCTCCCGGTGGTAAAGACTCTGTTTTCAAAATAAGTGAAAACATATATCAAGGCAGCAACATAATAACTTATAGAGTCCACGTGAGGCTGAGAAGAAGGGAAGGTCTTGGGGTCGGCCGAACAAGAGAGACGTGAAAGACAATCTAAGAAGCAACCGCTGAAACAAATTTTTTTTTGTCTAGCCTTCGCTAGACTTATAAGTTAAAATTTTAGGGTTATGATTTGATTACTTATTGTTAGGTTATTTTAACAATGAAAAATATTACGCCACGAAATTTAAAGTAAGATTACTAATTTTTAGTTTAAAATGAATATGAAACAATGGTAATTTTAAATAAAGTCTGAGCTGATTCTATCTAGTTTTCTTAGTTTGAGACAATGGGATTCGTTATCGAAGAATATAAAGACAATATTCGATATCGAATACCATAATCTCAAACTAAGAAAACTCGATTGAATCAGCTCGATAGAAATTTAATATGTTTTCCAATCAACATTGCAACATGTTTATTTTATATTTTTATGTTTTTCTGTGTTAATTGAAAAAGAACAAAATAAATTGTATATTCTGTGATTTTGAGAAAACTTATTAAGTTTTCCTCGTATTTGTTATGAAGAAATAAACTGAACTGACTTGTTGGATAATAAATGCTACTTACTTTTAATTAAAATATTAAGGAGAAATACCATTGGTTATACGTACAAAAACCAATTTATTTTGATTTAATTTTCAAAAGTTATTGTACTAACAACCATATTTATGTATGTGTAGATAATTTCTCTTAAAGGCTTTAACGCGAATAATAGTTATTTCAATAATAATTTCGTACTTTTAAAACCAAAATATGTACATATGTTGAGTATGTGGAAGTACTGTCAGATTGTGGAAATATTTGGCGCATTAAGCTTAACCCTTCTATGTATGTAAATAATAAATCAGTCTTACATGACATCTGAGCATATGATATAGTTGAATTTAAATATTGTACACTGAAAGAATTTCGCTTCATTAATCCAATGAAAAAATTTCGTTCGATTTATTTCACAATTCTAATGAAACATTTTACAATTCTAATGAAATTTCACGAATATTGTGAAAGAATTTCATTGCAACTGCTTCGTTAGCTTTCATAGTTTCATTAGAAAATTTCATTGGATTTATGACAACACCATTTTGTTATTTTATACGTTTGTTGTTGTTGTACATTTTCTTATTCTTATACACTCATAGACACATTATTTTGACAGTGGCGTTGGCTGAAGTAGTTAAGACGTTGCCTATAAAGCGAATCAACATTACAAATTTTCTGATGTGTATTGGCGTCTGTCGTACGTATTTGTAGATGGGACTCTTAATTAATTAATATAGTCAATAAAAGAGACAAGCTAATGAGGCTACTAGGTAATGTAATAATTTCATTAAAACAATGAAATAAATTCATTACAATATTGACAGAATATTATTAAAATTATGACAGAATTTCGTTAAAATGATGAAACAATTTTATAAAACTATGAAATAGTTTCACTAAAATAATGAAATATGTTCATTAGCTTAGCGAAACTGTTACAATGGATTAATGAAACTATTTCATATTTTAATGAAATTTTCATCAAAATAATTTTAATGAAACTTGTTTCATTAATCCAACGAAGCGTGATGTTACTTGAGTTTTAATGAAGTTTTTCATTGGATTAATGTCTAAATTCATAATATTTATGAACAAAATTCTTTCAGTATAATTACGACGGCAAACTGTATATCTTTTCATGTCACCATTGGGTACCCCCGTAATCTAGTGGATAGTATGCTAGACTATTAACCAGTTCGTCACATGTTCGATTCCTGCCGATACCCTGGCTGTTTCTGCAGAAAGGTAAAAAAGTTTAAGCTAAATGTGTGTTTCAATGTGTGTTTCAGTAATAAATTAAACTAACAATAAGAATTCAAGCCTTAGCTCTAAGCTGGTTAATAATAAGTCCAGCCAAAGTTATACGAACTATAACCTTCACCGGTGTGCTTTTTTAATTTTCTAACGTCTCCCGTGTTTGGCTGAAAACAAGAATGTTTCTCCTTATCATGCCGAGTGTGGCCTCTATTATTTTGAATGTTACAGGCTAATGAATTTGGCTACAACTCAAGTATCATTTTATATAAAGTCACACGATTTGAATACACCATCATAACCCTCGGGACATCCAGATATCTATGAGCATGGGAGCTTTTGACATTCCGCACCCAAAATAAAATATTGGTAAATCTAACCAATTTCGTTGGCTAGAATTGTACCAAAGCCCATGTAATACAGTAAATTCACTCAATGGAATTGTAGTGTAGTGGATAGTGAGCTTAGCTATTAGCCAGGTAGTCGCAAGTTCGATGTCAGCCTAAGAAGTAAAAGTGTTTGGTTATATTTACCACTATTTTAATTTGTTTGAAGATAGGCTTATAGTATCGAATCTATACTGAACATACACTCAAAATAAAATGATAGATAAATCTAACAAATTTAAATAGTTAACCTACTGTTAATATTAATTGTTGTTGCAATTTTTATGAAACAACATCTTTCACTGGTTAAAAAACTTTTTAAAGTTCTAAATCATTTCAGGTGTATGATTACTTTTTGCTATCGTTGTTCAACAAGGTAACTTAGCTGCAATGGTAAAGGCGTCTTGTTGATAAACATGAGAACCTAAGTTCAATACCGAAATATTACATTTTACTGAATTGCAAAATATAAGTTTGGGAAAAACGACGTTTGGAAAAGAAGATAATTTTTGATGGTTAAAATTACTAATCTAATTTTTAACAATTTTTGTAGTTAAAATTACCAATTTTTATGGTTAAAATTACTAATTTAAAATTATAACGATGAAAATCGTTATTTTGCAAAAATTACTGTATTTAAGTCAAGCAATTCGTTACATGTCAATGTATACTTTGTGCTATCGTTATTTAACAAGATGACTTAGCTGAGATGGTAAAGGCGTCCGGTTTACAAACATTAGTAAGCTTGTGGAAACCAAAGGTTAAGACAAAACATTATAAACAAAAAAATATTTTTATTTCTACCGTTAAGTTATGAGTTTAATCGAACTGTATGGGCTTATATCCAAAGAAATTTTAATTATTTTGGCTTGAGTTCGGTTTTAATTTAATTTTTCAATTAAATTATATTTTTATTTGGAGATAAATGTGAAACATGTAGACAAAGAATATTTTGACTGCTCGGAGTGTTGAACTATCGTTTCGATAGCTCCCACTAATCTCATCAGAGTTCTTTACCGCTTAGACCACTCGACCAAAGTCGGGTGTTTGCAGTCAAGAGCTGAGTATCATCTACTTTTAATCAATTCACACTGTCACTCTTAAAGCTGTATTTCATTTGATAGTTACTGATATTCAGTTTTTTTGTCTTCTGTTAAGCTTCGTTTTATTATTTCTCTATTCTAGTTTATATCCAAAGAAAGTTTAATTATTTTGGCTTGAGTTCAGTTTTAATTTGATTTTTCAATTAAATTATATTTTTATTAATTTTTTTAACAACCGACTTACTGCCTAAGCCTTGGCAGGAATGGAAGCTCCGCCCTTCCAGTTAGTAGTTTTACCCACTATCGACTAAACTACAATTCCATTGGTTGATTTTTACTGTATTTAATTGGTTACATTTACCATTATCTTATTTTGAGTGTATTTATTTGGCATGAAAAGCTTCCCACACCGAACGCGATTTTTTAAAAAAGTTAGATTTTTTATAATACTTTTATTTTAAAATAGAAATGCATTCAATTGTTAAGTTTGAAGTTCTTTACAAAATGTCAAAATGCCTTGCAAAATTTTATTTGTACGCTCTGCGCAGACGTTGCTTCGCTGTACTTACGGAGTAGGGGATTCCGGAATTATTCACTTTTTTGGTTTATTTACATTGATGAAATATATTCAAAAAAAAAATTATTTTTGATTGCATACACGTGGAACACTTCCCTTAGCTCAAGAAAAGTTTTTTGAAACATTAAGGCAGTTAGATTTTTGCGCAGAAGTGCTTTTTATGCAGAAGCAAGTGTAAAAACTTCGGCATTTTTCAAAAATTATAATAAACAACTAACTGCGTTTGGTGCGGAAACTTTTTATCCGACTTTAGATCCCCTGCGGGAAATGTTATACCAATTGTATTGAACGTACTTATCCTATGACTAGTGAAAATGGGTATGGTACGAAATGCTCCTGAGTGGTGACCGGTGAAAAGAATCGTATCGCAACATATCACAAAACTAGAACAAAAATGTTAGGAAAAAACCCTCATTGCACAAGCAGATTTTATCCAAATTAAAATTAAAGTACAGTAATTCAGCTAGTGTTAAAGAACCCATCACAGGACAAGTAGCCTTAGTTTGAGTCTAGAGCCTATCACTGAGTATCTTAATTATGTCAATTGACTCCCTCCAATGAAACGCCATGCAAAATTTACCGGTCCCTATTATATAAATTTCCGGAACTCGAACCGGTTGCTAGTTCTTGACTCACGTGATTGGTGAGCTGTCTTGTGACTGGTTCTTTTCCCTCTAGGGTCATTCAAATTAATTTTACAATTAAATTAACACCATGATATTTTCGGGATCAATCACCCTCCCGTCATTAGAGTTCTTCTTATACTCGAGGCTATTACTGCCCCCAAAAACAAGAGACAAATATTCAACGTTTAAAACAATTTTGTTTGTAAAGGTCCTTACAATTGTGGAGATTTTTCCTTACTTAAGCTCTTTTTTGTAGAGGTCACCAAAAAATATATAAGTGCATCGGTGCTTGAAAGTTTACATCGGGCCTTAAGTTTAAGGGTAGTTAAATTCCTCCGCCCTTTTGCACATAGTTATACTGAATCGGAATAGGATATATTATAGGCCTTGCGTTCAATATATAGGATGTGTTAAACACTTTTATGTAGAACAACACAAGGAAAGTTTTTGTAAATTAACTTAGACCGCTACATCGCTTTGAAATAAGATATTCTATCGCGGTAAATAGTACCCCATATTTGAACCATGACTCTAAAGTACCTCTATACCAAATTTCATGAAAATCGCTGCAGTGGTTTTTGCGTGAAGCGTGTTCGGACAGACAGACAAAAATTCCCAAATTTGGTTTTTTGTTCTCTACATCGATTACTCTTTGCGACATAATAAAAATTTTCAAAAAATATTTCATGTACAGACACGCCCTTTTTACAGTTTTATTATATGTATAGATTATCGGGTATGTTCTGTATTTCATGTGGAATTAAAATGTGCGGAATTATCAAAGAATTGTTGTTGCGAATTAATATTTATAACAACAATGCTTTGATAATTCTGCACATTTTATTTCCACATGAAATACAGAACATACCCGTATGTGATTAAAATACAAAAATGTTACACTTATGTTACACCATGCGACTAAAACAAGAGTCAGTTGGAAGAAGGGAATACATCTGTCTATTAAATAATCCCTTTTTCCAACTGAGAACACTATGCGTCAAACGAAGACTTTTGAAAAAACAAACGGATTTGACAGTACTATGTACTTTTGGCAAGTGACATCAAAAGTTGGCGCGCTTAGTCCGAATTCCAAAATGGTATAATACTTGGTTTTTCAAACTGCAAAAACATTTTTTTTTCCAATTTTTTTTTTTTTTAATTTTTTTTTTGATAAAACTTTCTGAATCTCTCCGAAACTATAAGATTGTTAAAAAATTAATAAGGCATAAATTTAAAGATAATTGTCTTTGCGATCCTTCTGTATTTTTTAAGTTTAATTGAAGAACTAGTTCTCTCTTTTCTATATAACTGAAAATCTCGAGATATAGAGTCAATTAAAAAAAAGTAATTTATAGGCATTGATGCCCAGTATCAAGTGTATATAAATTGACTACAAAACCTTAGACCTTACAGAAAAAATTTCATTTTGTTGGTCTGTGTTATTTCTAAGTAAATAAAATTTTTAGTCATTATTCGAACGTTTTCTTGTTAAAATTTAAAAACGTTCGAATAACTAATTAAAAAAAAGTTTTTTTACTTAAAAATAATAGTAGATAGATTTGTTGGAAAAATGTTTTTTTCGCAGTTTGAAAAACAAATCAACAAAATATTATACCAATTTGGAATTTGGTCTATGCGCCCCAACTTTTGATGTCACTTGCAAAAAGTATCTAGTACATTTCTTTTCAACACGTCCAGTTAAAGTTCGGAGTAGTAATAATTTTAAGTACATCGTTTGGCATAACGTAAGATTTTCTTTCAAAATCAGGCCACCGCACTATGAATTTTTAACTGTCATTTACAGAAGAATATCTCACGATAATATAGGAGAAAAAAATAAGAAAAGTGGAGATTTGTAGTCACAGCAATAGAAAGATCATCACAAGGTGATTTTTTTTAATGACAACATCTTTTGAAATAAGTGACATTTTCCTACTTTTTCTACTTGCCCTATTACCCGCTTTCGGCATGACGTTGATTTATGGGACATCCTGTATATATGTCGTGCAAGTGCCGTCATTTTTACATCACGGTATATCTCGCAACTAGAGCTGATAAAAAATTTCAGTGCAGATTCTCGTTCAGCGGCACAATAAACTAAGAAAACAAATTCAAGTTCTAGAGAACGAAAAAGCTTACCGAAATTTCTAAATTAGTGTAATCATTTTAAATGTTAATTGTTATTGTCTTTTTTCGATATTGCTGTTTATATTTGCTAAATATGCGATTTAAATAAAAGTGACAAGGCCAAATATGTTGGAAACTTCACAGGAAAGAAGCTTTTTAGAAGAAAAATTTTTTATGAATACTTTATTTAGGTAAGCGACATAGAAAAAGAGCATTTACTCAAATTTTGGTGGGCCTATGACAAGCCTCGTACTGATTGACCTGAAACTCGTTCGGGTTTGTTTTATGAATACCCATTGATTTGAGGTATCACACTTGAAGAAACCTAAATTAAAATTGTTTGCGACCACTCTAAAGTACATATCGCACATTTGATGCAACGTCGTCATAACTCAAAATTTGTGACTTTTGAGCTAATAATACAGAGTTAAGCGTTATAATTGTCTTCATATACTGTAAAAATTTCATATAAATATCTTCCATACTCATCTCTTGGGAAAACAATATTTTTTTTCCATTAAGTTGGGCGTAAACTAAAAACTTTAAACTCTTTTTCTGTAAAACTAGTGATTTTGAGTTGTAACGACGTTGCACCAAATGAGCGATATGTATGAATGTGTCACCATTTGGTAACATTACGAGTATATGTATTTTTATATTATTTGTATCTAAATAAATACACACGTACATATATCGATAATCAGTATTTTATTTTGTAAACCGATAATAATAAAGCTTATAGACTTTGTTTATTTCAGCAACAAAAAAAACGGCAACAGTACCAAATGGTGTTTTTATAGCAACTTTTCAATAAACTTATACGAGTTGACGAATAAAACAGAAATAATTGAAAATAACAACTCACACACATTGGTCGTTTATTTAACTTAAAATCCATCATTACTAGAACAGCATATTGAAAATTTCCTTATTTTAAAAATAAAATAAAAGAAAATAATCCTGCAGTAATTTTCACTTGTGGCACAATAACAAATAGATAAAAATCCATTTAAAACAAAAAAATATATGTATATATTGGATGCAATGATTTTTATAGACAGTTGGAAAAGTTTGAAAATATATATTTTTTCAGCGTTCAATTGTTTATTTGTTACTTCAGCCATTCAATGAAAAGTTAAAAATAAATTAAATAAAATAGATTGGATAAACAAATCGATAAAGTTTTAGAAGTATTAAACAGAGAATAGACAGCAAATAAAATATTTATCTATTTTTTTTTATTTTGACATAAAAAATCGATTTTAAAAGAAATATATTAGGATTTAATGATGATTCATTCCGCTTGAATAAAGTTTAGAAATAAAAAAATTTAATTAACAAGAAACTTAATTAACATAAATAATTATTGTTTCGCTGGTAGTGAGTATAAAATTATTGTGTTTAGTAATTATGTAAACTAATTACCTTTGCGTGAATATAATCAGAAGTTTTAGTATAATTCATTTCCTTATTTTCCATACTTTATTAGGAATTAAACATTTTTAACAACAACAATAAGTATTCAAATCTTAAATCTAAACCTGTTAATAATACGTCCATCTCATATTAGACAGAATATTTGGTTCAAAGGTTGCTTCTTTGGTAGTATGACGTCTCTTGTGCTCGGCTGAGAGCAAGAGCGTGCCCCCTTCTCAGCCGAATGTGTCTGAGGATGTTGCGGGCCAGTGGATTTGGTTGCAACAGAAGTTTATTTATATATGTGATGATCCTTATAAAGAGGGACTTGTATACTGGAAGGCGAAACTGAGTTAGCTCTATTTCTTAAGACTAGATAAAATTCTTAAAGAACGCCGTCTCTTTATAACGAAATTCAGAACATTTACCGATATATAAGTTTGTTAACATAATAGATGTAAAAGTTCAGTAAAGTGTGACTTTGGCTCGCGCACGCAGGGTTCCGTACGAATACACATATTCATATTCTTTTTTGCCTGTTTTTAATATGGCAATTTTTT
The DNA here is from genome assembly GCA_956483635.1 of Panzeria rudis. NCBI lineage: Eukaryota > Metazoa > Arthropoda > Insecta > Diptera > Tachinidae > Panzeria > Panzeria rudis. The sequence continues at coordinate 94,662,855 of OY101450.1, read as the reverse complement.
CGTTTTGCTTTTTCGTTTAACTTTATTTTTTCATTCTTTACGGTTTTTTCGTTGTTTTCGCGATATTTTTTTTTTTTTGGTTTTGACGCTTTTCTCATTTAGGTGATTTTTTTAGTTGTTTGCAATTTTCCGTGTTTTGCAATTTTTTTTCTTTTTGAAAATTGTGTTCAGTTTTTGTGATTTTTTGGTTTTGACGTTTTTTTTGTTTTAATGTTTTTTCGCTTTTTGGTGATATTTTTATTTTAAGCGTTTTTTTTTTACTTGTGGCTCTTTTTTCTGTTTTTGGCGTTTTTTTTAATTTTGGCTTTTTTTTGTTTTTGCCTTTTTTTATTTTGATTTTAACCCATTTTTGCGATTTTTTTCGTTTTTTCGATATATTTAGTTTTAGCGATTTTTTTAGGTTTTAGTGCTTTTTTCGTTTTGACTTTTTTCGGTTGTGGTGGGTGATTTTTTGCGCTTTTGCTGGTGGGTGATTTTTTGCGCTTTTGCGATTTTTATATTTTGTTGCTTTTTTTTCTTTAACGCGTTTTTTTCATTTTAGCGACATTTCATTTTGACATATTTTTAATTTTGCAATTTTTTATTCTTAGCAATTTTTTAATTTTCAAGAGTTTGCCTCTTACGGTTTCCAAGATACAGCAAATTGTCTAAAAAATATAGCTTAAATTACATTACCTGATAGAACAGCCTTTAATTTTTATTGTTTTAAATATCAGTGTTAGTTGGTGTAGTCCATTTTACAGACTACACAAATTAACACTAACTTCGAAATTTTAAAGTATCTACAGCAATACCCCGGTTTGCATCGCTAATTGGGACCGGAGAAACGCGACTCAAACCGAAACGGCGCAAACCGAAACGATGCAAGCCGAAGAATGTTGATTTGCATCTAAGAGTGTTGATTTGCATCTAATTGGTTCCGAGATTCATAATTTTAGCTGAAAAAAAAAGATTTTCAATAAAAAATACAACTTTTTTAAAACGTTCAGTTTTTGTTCGAAGCTTATTTACTTTCTTTTTTTACTCATTATTATAATATAATTTGAAACTACTAACGATCTTCAACTTGCCATTAGTAGACAAACTTCACATACATATTTGCATTAGACTTAACGGGTAATCTCGTTTTCAAGTTTTAGCTTTGTACAAACATTTTCATATTACCGACGCAAATCGAAGACACTAACGACGCAACTGTGAGGCCATGCGAAGCAAACTGATACACAAACGATGCAACCTCGAATTTTAAAGAGACGCATTTTCGAAACAACGCAATCCGAAGTGACGCTAACCGGGGTATTGGTGTATATATATGTAAGTGTCTGTACATTACAATAGTATTTCAATATTTTCCGTTGCTCGTTTAGAACAACCCTTTAATTCTTAGCTGTCATATATTTGTTGTTGTAGCTGCCACAGCTTTAAATATTCGGTAGAAATTTTAGTTCCGTAGCTCTTGCGGTTCGCGAGAAAAGTTCTTGTGACAGACAGATGGACAGCGTAGCGAAAACAAAAGGGTTCTTTTACACTTTTGGTGTACGGTACCATAAAAATGTAATATTGATTAAATGAGCTTTAAAGTTTGGAAATATTGTGGAAAATATCCCGCAATAACAAAACCACTTAAATACCTATTAAACAGTTCTATATTTTAGAATTTTTTGTGTATCTAGTTTTCAAATCTGTAATGCTTTTTACTCCATATTATTCCATTTTTTTGGCTACGACTGAAAAGCATAAAATTTTGTTTAAAAATATTCTTTAGGAAAAGGACCCGGTAGTTCCCAGAACTTGTTTTGTCTTATATTTTGTTGAAAAGATGTATACTAGACTATATTTTTGGAGCTTCAAATGCATTCGTAAAACATTGCTTACTATTCCGTAATTCCAGTGCTATTCTTTAAGAAACAAATTAGATTGTCTTAATAATACAGAAAACCATGCAAAAAATATAAATAAAGAATATTTCATCACGTCGTATCGCAGCACTGTCGCAATTCGTATGAACTTGATTTAAAAGCAAGTCGGCACGGGTTAACGGTCTGAAAAGGGCAAATATTTTTTCCAGGAGTACATATCATCATTACGAAAGTATTTGGAGGGTATGCGTCAAAAAAAAATTTAAGGCGGAAAATAGTGGCAAATACGTGAATGTATATGTATCATATATACACATATTAGCCTGTCTCTTATGTTTCGAAATCGTTTGTTTTACGCTTACCCTCTAAATATTTTCGTTATGACACAATGTACATCAGGAAAAAAATTTGGCCCTTTTCTTTGAACCTTAACCCCTGCCAACATGCGGTTGAGTCAAGTTGATACAAATTTCGGTGGTAATACGATACGTCATGAAACATGTTTAACTTTTGTATGGTTTTCTTTGTTATTAAGACGATGTATTTTGTTTCTTAAGTAATAGCTCTTGAACTACGGAGTGGTAAGCAATGAATTACAACAGTATTTAAAACTCCAAAAAATATAGGACAGTCTAATGTATACTTATGTTTTTCGACCTCCTGAGTACGAAATTATTGTCCATTTTTCAATACAAAGTTGCATTTTTCCAGAAAACCCGAAAAACTAGCGCTACCATATGTTAATCCCAGGTCGCCTAGAGTACATGTTTTTTTTTCATGAAAAATAAATTTTTTTTGGGCATGTTCAAAAAAAAATCACATAAATAGCTGTTTTAAAACAATTTTATTGAAATTATAAGTAAGAAAAATACATAAACTTATGGAAATAAAAACGATAGATATTCGTGAAACTGAAATAAATCATGCTTTGGTGTGATAATTGGCAAAACACTTTACAAAAAGTGCTACGTTGCATTTTATACAGGCTGTTCGTGCGTTAACTCTGCACTGTTTACCCGCCCAATGCCTACGGTTAGATGTTACTACAAAATGCCCAGTCTGATCAAAACGGAGAGTGTGCTCAACTCGTCCTGGCTGTTGTGTATATCTTTGTAAGGACATTGGACCAAATGATTTGGCTTTTTTTCCATAATGCTTGCAGTAGTATACTGCCAGTTGTCGTCGAAGTTCTAGTTGAGTCATTGTTAGTTGCTCTCTTCGATGAAGCTGCCACGCATTTTGAGCACAATCATGTATCAACCAGGTAAAAATGCTAGACTTCGACTTTTTTCCTCTGTATCCGATGTGGTATTGGGCCAAATTTTGGTCAAATCGGTCTACTCCCCACATATATTTGTTGTATTTGGCGATCGCTAAAGGACGGGGTACATATATTTTGGATGCACTTGCTCCAGAATAACGCTGTGCTATTGATTTCAGATTTTCACCAGAGCTGCTAGATAATATACAGACAACATTTTTATCCTTTCATTTCATAAAACAAATACCAGTGCTTTTCATCGAAACTGATTCCGAGTAACCTCTTTCCATCTACTTGAAGTATTTCTATGCACCAGTGGACAGATTGCTGAAATACGAACTTCACGGATTGTTCCCGTAGTATTATGCGCGTATGTATGACTCTTAAGGATAACTGGTAAACAGGCTATCAAAATAAAACGAAAATGACAGCGGTTTCAATGAATCGTTAAAATCATCGATCATACACAGAAAAAAATAAGTTTCGTTTTTGATAACAAAAATCCCGGTATTCAATAATTTTTTTTTCAAATTACCTGTGATAAAGAATTTCCCTATATTGATAACAATATTATTATAAATTAAAAAAATGTTGACATGGCTGGAATACGAACCCGGGCTTTCCGGACGTAAAGCATACACTCTATAGCTGAGCCATATCCCATTTATTTTTTTATGGGATACAACTTATTTTAAGTACTTATGTATAAAAAGAAAAGAAATAACCGGCATGGAAAAGAAATACTTACAACGAAATATTTTATTATGTTAAAGATAAATGTTATTGAAATTCATATTATTTTAATAACATGGTTTTATTGAATATAATTCTTGTCTATTTTTTCTGTGTACTGACCAAAGGAGCGGCGCATTTTCCAAACTTGGCTTCATACTTAACACTCGAACGGGGATTATTTCTCTGCTAAATTTCGAAGTTCCCCAAGTAGCCTGATGGAATGCAAAGAGACCAAACTTTATACCCAAGTCGTAACGATTTGCCCTTGATGAACTGCTTCCATCCATGTCTACCAAACTAAGATATCATGCTTTCATCGAAAGATATTGTTCGGAATGAAAATGTTCAATCATTTTTGCTTTCAATTGATCAGCAAGAGGACGTAACTTCTACATTTTATCGGAATTTTCGCCGTTTTTTGAAGATGCCTTGGAGTTGTCTTCGAAGTGAAGATTTTGCAAAATCTCTTGAAAACGATTTCGACGCAAAGATAAACCTCTGAAAGAAGTAAAATTTATAAAATGGCGACAAAATATAAATAAATAAATGTATTAGATAAATTTACAAAATAGCAGAGAAAATCATATGAAATGGATATAAACACATGTATCCTAGGCGACCCACGATTACCCTATGGTAATGCCTTAAGAAAATTTAAAAAAAAAATTATAAAAATATTTTTTTTTACAAAAAAACTTCGCGTTTCATAGTTTATTTCATTAGCTATCAAGTAGTGCAATTATTATTAAAATATATTAAAAAACTATTAAGATATGCATATACTTACGGATGTGCATTAAATAGTGTTTTTCTCTTGTACTTTTGCTATGTGGTTTTTGATTTATTGATGTAAATCTAACAGCATATTTTGCATTACCATGTGGTAATGCTGGGTAATATCGGTTAAGGTCACTTTCTCTCTAAAAGAAGAAGTTCGGAAAAATCTCGTTTTAAATAAATAGTTTCGGATGTGCATATAGGGATAATACCACTTGTAAAATGGCGGGAATATGTCAGAGCAGTGATGCCAACCATAATCTCAAAATCGATAAAACTTGCACACACAATTTGTTTTGGGTCTACTGAAAATTCTTGCTGTTATGTTAAGTATCCTTTTCATCAGGATCATTACATATATTGTCACATATTTAGACGACATAGTCTTTACGATCGGCACATCTAAATCTTTAAGAATGCGCAAGTTTCTAACATACACCAGGGAGCTGCTGTAATTAAACGAAGGATTTTCTCTATATTTGATGCAGAGGCAATGGTTGTAATATCGAGTTGTTTAACAGAAGTTCACAATCCAGGCTGAAAGTAGAATTTCTCCCAATAAGCTAATTAATTTGCACTGCTTTCAATTTCATTGACTTAACCCATAATATGCTAGTGGTGTTGCGTGGAGTTCATGCAGAAATATTTGCGGGGATGCAGTTTTTTTGAGATCTAATAATTTTTTGTAGTCTCCTAGGTATCTTCAGCTTAATTTTTAGCTGTAGAGATCTATAGCATTAGCATTCTTTTCGAACTTTTCTTTTTTCAGGCAATATCTGGTCTGAACAGTAGGGATTCCAGCTTAAGCTTTTGGGAGGGGAACTTTTAAATGAAACGTGCAATTTTGTAAAATTTCTTTTAGAAACTCAGTAGAAATGAGGTTAATTTTATTTGTTTTGGAGGGGGAAATATCCCTTTTTCCCCTCCCCTGGATTCGCGCCAGAGTCTGAAGATGTATCTAAAGAAGCTTCTACTTGCATTATTTCCAGGGAAGACCTTTTGCTGCTGCTCTAAAATCTATAACATCAGGAATTTTTTAGAGCAAACTAAAACAAAATTCCGGTATTGTTATAAGTTAAAATTACTTCCTTGCATATTTTCTTATCCCCAAAATATATAAAAAATCACCATGACTGTATGAAAAATTAAAAAACGGAGAAGCACTTCCACCACGACTATATATACTTTAATGATATTTTCGCAAAAACTTGTTTTTAAATCACTAATATATAGCAATCAATACTTTTTAGCCTCTGTATTTGTATGAGCTTCCAAAAATTTTAAAAGCTGAAAAAATTTCCTTAATTTCAAAAAAAAAACTAATTTCATAAAATGTATAACAAATAAAAAGTTGTTTCGAAATATGTTTAACCAAAATAAATGTTTTGTTTTGATGTGTTACTAAAACTGCATACCTTGATATTATGAATACACCTAAGAACTAAGACAACCAATGAAAAATAAAGAAACATCATTAAAAAGCGCTAAAACGGAAAAGCACTTATTTTATAAAGTATAAGAAAACTCAGAAACTAGCTTCAAATCGGTTCAAATCGGTTCAAATTGCAGAAATGGAACTAAATATAGTACAAAATACTTTTTTTCTTTTTTGTACAACTGGCTTCTTCCCGATAAATATTGAATTAACTTTTAACTAACTCAAACTGATCAGATTAAGTGAGTTTTTATTGTACAACAACCCGATAAGTTTTGAGCTTACTTTTGGCTTGATCAAAGTTAATACATATATGAGTCAGTTGTTTTTGAACACCATTGTATAAACTTATCTCTGTATCACACTGAGTTGGCTGAAAGTTGGTTCCAAGCTTATTAAAAAGATATCAGTACAGACTTCATGTTTATGTTAACTCTGTGCCGTCTATATTTTATGTGGTGCGTTAGCAGAGTGTTAAGTATGATGGCTGACAAACAAGTGATCACGGTTCGATGGTTCTAGCTACTAAAATGTTTTCCAATTTAAACTAACTCAAAAATGTTAATCATAAGTCAGTCAAATCAGAGCTAACTAAAAGCATCCTCTTTTTTGATGCGTAACAAGTTAATTCATAATGAGCTAACTTGTAGTTAGCTGAAACTGATGCAAAGTGTGTGAGTACTGAATTATTTTGAGGACATTACGTTGAAAAACTGAATAACATTTAACATGAAAATGAGTTATCTTTTGCGTCAGCCATGTCTGATTAACCATGAGTTACATTTAAGTTAACTCAAAAACGATGGAAAATTATATAATTTTTAAAAAAGATTTTAGTTCAGCTTGAGGTCCGTTTAATAAATTGAAAAAACTCCTGATTTTCATTTTATTTATTTTAATTTTATTTTCCCGATATTTCGATCAACTTCGTTGATCATCTTCCGGGGAATCTAAAAATATATACAAAAACACAAGTGAAAAAACAACACAAAATATAATAAAATATAATTACAAAAAAAGGTAAGTTAGAATTAATTGTATTGTAAATTTACATTTTTGAAAAATAAATAAATAAACTTTTAAGTAAAAAGCGTTGTTTAGGCTTTACTTTAATCAGCCCTTATCAATATCCAAACAGACACTATTTTTGTTTTGGTCTATATTTGTTTATCGTGCTCCTATATATCTGCGCGCATTTTTCTACATCGCTCTTATAATTTAGCCTCTTGTCAGCTGGTACATATATTATATGTAGCATTTCCAGTGTATATCTCTTTTTATAATTAGTCTCTGATGTGAGTACTTTTACATGTTCGAAATTTGGCTTATGACCTGTTAAAGCACAGTGGGCCGCAAATGCAGTTTTTTGTGATAATGGTTTTTGAGTTGATTTTAAGTCAGACTTATGTGAAGTCATCCTAGTCTTCAATTTTGTTTTTGTGGTACCAACATATACCTTTTGGCATATATTGGACCCGTCTCCATTACAACCAATTTTATGCACTATGTTCGACTTTTCATCATTTTTTAATCTTGATTTTGTTTTACTGAACAGTTTATTGTTTGTGTTAAAAATTCTGAACGCTAATTGGTTTTTGTCTTTGTCGTAAATGTCAGACTGCTTTAGTCTTTCAGAGAACCCCGGTATATATGTTGATGATTTATATGATTTGGGTGCTTTTTCTGTTTGAATACCTTCATTGCCGCTTTTGGCTTTTACATGTTCCAATAGATCTAATATAGTTTTTCTTTGGAAATCATTCTTTGCTAGAATATTCTTAATTTTGTTAATATTTTTTTGAGTGGAACGTCTGGTCACTAATAGATAAAACTCTTGTAATAAAATTAATAGGAAAATTATATATTAATTAATATATCCAAACATTCAGAAAACGTGAGGGATAATATATAATAACTAGAATATTTAATGTATTTCCAAGCAAGTAGAAAAATTTGTGAGCAAAAAGAACATCATTTGTGAGAAAAAAAACATCATTTGGGGAAAACAACATCAAATCATATTTTGGTAAAAAATCATCAAAATTATGATAAAACCATCATTCTGGCAACGCTGCTTAGCAGTGATTAGTCGTGATCCCCGGAATGTATGCTTACAGTGGTAGTTCTGGGCAATCAAAAAGAATGAGCCTAGTGTTTTAAAGAATATACTATATTGGCTTTCTGTAATTGAAAACCTGGGCGGAAAATATATTGATGAAATGGCCAGGTTTTGCTGAACATTTTCAACGTAGATGTTTGTTGCTTAAAAGTAATCATCACAATGATTTTTTAGTCGCAATTTTAGTAGTATAGTTTATCTATCACAAGCTCGAACTGGGTGGTCCTTTTTGTTGTATAGACTATATCCATTGATTAAAAAAGCTTCTAGTTATAAATTAGGGTCAGAAATAAGCGGTACTGAAAGTTCAAATGTTACAGCATTTCTTTCTAAGAAAACTCTACAACGTGAAAAATTAGTAATTGGCGAAAGATTAGTAATTAGTAATAGTAAGGTACATATAAATATCCCCAACAGATGCATATATATATTACTTAATTACTTTTGAGCTCACAGCTTTATACTTATATATAATTCTATAACATAATATATAACAAATGTTTTTGGCATTTTCTAATTAAGAACTTGTTTCAACTTGTTACAAAAGCAAAAAACCAATTTAAAACTCATTTTTAATCAAAATTTGTTTAATAACTTTTTTTAGTGTTACATTTTTTAGTGTGTGCATTTAATTTTCTATCGATTTGTTGCTTATTGTATTCATCTAAAAAAGAATAATTTTAATCTCAACACTTTGCGTAATAAATAGTAATTTTTGCAGTTTCGACATGAGAGCCACATATTCTATTCTATTCTATTATTCTCATTTGGAAGTACAACGAAAATTAAAAGAAAAATAATAGTTGTTTTTCGTACTCGCTAATTAAACGAAACTAAAAAATGTTGCAAACAATACATGTACAAGAAAAAAATTTTGACTATTAAGTCGGTCATCCATATACCCTACATCACTTATATATGTATTAAGATGTATTAAGAAAAATCAAACGGTTTGAAAAAATTTTTTGATTTCCCCAGTTTTGTGATTTTTCTAGTACCCCTCAATAGATTCTTCCTGGTAACCTTTGAGATTATTGAATACTCGTTCTAAAGATTTTAAGTTTACAAAAATACGACTATTTTTAGTTTTTTGCTGATAACTTTCTTAATAATGGTCCAAATATTATTTTTTCTTTTGGAAATTTTTGTTTTTCGATGTTTTTTTGCAGAAAAATAGAAAATAAATATTAAAAATTGTTTTGGGTTTAGAATTCCAAATCGTACTTTTCAAAATAAATGAATCCTTTGATTTTTTTAAATAGAGTTATGAAGTCTTAGTAGAACTGTATGTTTATGATTTTTATCCAAAGTTTTTTAATTAGTTTGGCTTAAGTTCATTTTTAATTTAATCTTGCGATCAAACTATTTTTTTATTTAAGAAAGAAATTCTAAAGCATGTAAATATCGAACATTCAAAGAAAAAATTGGATGTACGGAAGATTAAAATGACAGCTTTTTGGTGACTACCAAGTCTACTCATCAGAGTCCTTTACCCACACTACCACTGACAGTGGCAACAACACTGTAGGAAAAATCCTACTTATATCAGTAAGCTCAATTAACAAACTTTTTCTAAATGTTCGGAACTTCACTACCTGTCTTCGCTTTTAAGCTTTTTCCATTACGGTCTTACCGGCGTAGAATATCATTCTCAATGCTGGGATTTTTTTTAATTTTTAGTATTTAACTTATAAAACGAAAGAAAGAACTCTGTCGACATTGTGAAATAGGCAGTTAGTTTTTTCTGTATGGTTTTGAGCAAAAAATATTTTAATTTAATATATAAACGTTATTATTACACTGATAATAATAAAAAATGGGAAGAAATAAAAATATCAACATAAATAGTGGTGTCAGTGTTCTTTTTCAATCCATGTAAGAGTACAGAAAACAGCTCAAATAGCTTTTAAAATCGCCAATTAAGAAATGAATCAGCACAATATATGAAGCGCTAAATATACTTATTTTAAAGTGTAAGAGTTGTAAATACAGGCAGCTAATTTTATTCGATTGAAGTTATACAATATGTAGAACTCGTCAAGATTATTGGTAACATCTAAAAAGTGTTACATATATACAATGTAACATATTTGTTCAGAAAAGAAATCGCCATTACTGTACCGTAAAGTAACTACAAAAAAAAGTTGGGACAAATTATTTTTTTCTGGCAACGCTGATTCATGTCTATAAAAGCTTTATGCAATATATTTCCATACAATATTTGTTTCATAAAACTCTCATAAATCTTTGATAAGTACTATGAATAAGGGGGTTAGAGTTTTAGATTTAAAGAGATTTAAAGATTTTATAATAATATTTTTCGTAATCATTTCATCAAGAACGAGACAAAATTTAATCGCACAGACCCACAAAATAGTTCAAAAGTCCCAAATACACTTTAAAGTAGAACCAGGACTATTTTTTGAAAATTATAAGCCTTAGGTCATTGTTTTTATTTTGTGTAGGGTACTAATAGCATATATGCTTACATACAAACATACATAATATAGAGTCCTCTTTAGTTATGGTACTAAATAAGACTTTATTATGTTCGTTCATTTTAAGCAAATTCTACGCAGACATAAACTTTTTTGTGCAGCATTTAAACATTTTCAAAGCAAAAACAAGTGAGAAAAAAACAATAATTTACCATCTGTTCGATACTTATATAATGCATGTTAGCACGAAATAATGGGTGACTCTCATTTTAAATGCTTCTTTCGTGTCGGTTGAAAGAATGGTAAAATATATTATAAAATGAGCTCATACATTTTAAAATGGCAACTGCTTTAACAAGCATGATTTAAGGTATTATAAATAAATGTACCAGTTTTTTTTTTTTTTTTTTTTTGTAAGACTGTCCATTATGTGTTAAAACATTCATACAAAATTGAGTGTGCATTAGGGAAACTCAATTTTGTATGTTGATTTTCAACATTAAGAAAGTATGAATTTTTCCAAACAACGATATTAAATTTATAACGGTTTTAGAATATTAGCATTTGCTTCTTTTATATCAAACATCAAATTTTTGCAAAATATTAGGAATTATAGTTATTTTTTAATTGTTGTTGTCCGCAGTATTGTTTATTGAGCGTTACGCTAGTTTAGTACGCTTCATTACTCAGTTTAATTATTTAAATTGTATTGTACTAAAATAACAGCATAGGTCTGTACTTCAAAATATTTAAAAGTTTTGTGAACTTTGTTAAATAGTATTATATTGCAAAGCGTTTTATCAATTAATCATGATTTGAATTCAAAAAAATGTTATGAGTGTTATCCATATTTTTTTAAGTTAATTGATATTTTTTAGTAAATAATTGTGGAGTTTTTGCTAAAATACATCGAAGATTATACATTGAAATACATCGAAGAATATAATTTTGGAAAAATAAAAATGTATTGAGCGTTACGTTAACAATATTTTTAGTTCTATTTATCTATAAAGTTTAGGACGGCAAAAAAACTTAACAGCAGCGGAAGGGTAGAAACGATACAGAGAACATTATCCGCTCAGAAATTTCTGATTTGCTTTGAAAAAATTTCGCTTTTTTCGCGCTGTGGTCTCTTTTATTTTCGAAGAATGTATTAGGTAGGTTGAATTTTGCTACAAATAATTATTTGAAATTAACATAACTTTTTACATTGGTGGTCAATTTTTATTAAAATTTATCTTATTTGAAAGAAGAGTCAGTTGCCCACATTTTGATTATGTATAACTGGATTTGAAGAATTATTTTAAAAGATACAATTTTTTATTTTGCCATGTGAATCAAATTCAAAATTGAAAAAGTGGTCATAACTCTTAATTTCGTCCTGCTATTATTATAATTTTTTGGTTTTACACAAAAGATGTATAGTACTCATTTTTGTGGTGTATTTTTCTTTTTCAAAAATCATTCCCAGAGCAACTGCGAAAGTACATGTAACGCTCAATACACAAAAATGTTAAAAATCGAAAAATATAATTTTATTTCAGGATCTATTGAATGAGGCGAAAACTACCTACCTTCTCATATTTATATTAGTTACAGTGGGTAAAAAAAAACACAGAAAATATACGTTTAGAATGAGAATCACCCATATAGATATATTTTTTGGTGGTATATAATTTTTCAATTAAATGAAACACAGATAAACTGTATTAATTGTAAATATTTGAGATGAAATTGAAACATTTAAAAATTGTTTGACATTTTTATTTAAATGTACTCCCTGTCAGATGGCCACAGCACACCGACAGATGAAAATTCCATTGAAAGCTAAATTGTTTATTATATATATTTGGCAATTGAGCCAACAACTTCATCGGGCTTAAAGTAGTAAATTTTTTTCCTTTACTACACAGACCTAAATGGAATATAATATTACAGCAGGGTTCTGTATAATGAATTTGCACTTAATAAATGTCTCGATTGTCTACTTCTTGGTTAATTTTAATTTTAAAAAAATTCGACCATCCAATATTAGTTTGATTTTTAAATTAAATTAAGATTTTTATAATTAAAAATTTATTTTTGGGAACTATTGCCGACTAAAAATTTTCATCCAAATAAATTTGATATCCAACTATGATCCCAATTGGAATGTAGCGCAGAAACCTATTTGGGACCCGATTGGTTTTCTGTGGGGAAATATCAAATACTAGCAAAAACTTGCTCAAATGGTAAAAATACCTTTAATATTGATTGAAAATTTGCTAAAGCTGTGCAAGTGCTGAAAGTTAGCAGCACCCACATCTCTCGAAGATGAGCAAAAAATATTTTGAGCAAAATCTATATTAGATTTTCCCAAGGAGTTTCCAATAGTTTCCCAATGACAAAAACGTTTGTTAATCCCTAATTTGTATATGGGCTATCGCAACGGTTGGATCCCGAACTGTATAACACTTTTGGGTTTGCCATATGCGTTCCTAAGTGGGCGCCAATATGTGTATTGGGATAATTTCTAGTCGGGTTGACCAACAATTAATTTTGATATTTAATATATTCAGTATAATATTAAAGTATTTTTTAAATACATTTATTCAAATTAACTATGGAGCTAATGCGAATTTGCGAATGATCACGCAAAAATAAAAGTTGTTGTCACTGATCACTATTGTATGCTTATGGTGTTTTTTACATTTATTTTCAATTACCTCGTTTATTTACACTTAGAGTTAGAAAAAAGTCAGCGAATTTTACTAAATGTTAAACTCAGAAAATAAAAAAACGTGATTGATTCTGGAGATCATTTTGAAATCCTTCAGCCATGGTGGTTAGTTATCTAGTCACCATTCAAATTTATTTAAAACGTGTTTTCAAAGCTATATACACGCAAAAAAAAGATATGTTTGTGACAAGGTTGTGTCAACGATGTCGTGTTTCCCGATATAGCTTATGATTATAGCAAATAAGTCATTATTGGTTTAAGCAATTGTGAACCTTAATTAGTTTACGACAAAAAACTCATGCTTACATTTCATAATGGCATTATTAGCATTATTAGTTGAGAGCTGTTGGTTTGTTTTTGTGTCTCACTTGGTTTGAAAAACTAAAAAAATTTTAAAATAAATTACAAATAACAAAAACTGATAAATGCTAGCAATTAATATTCGTTGTTGTGAAAACCATTTGAAAACGAAAAACTGTGATCTTTTAATCGGACAATTTAAAATATCTCGAACATCTGAAACATAAGAATTAACTGAAAAGCTGAAATATTTCAAAACTAAGTGCTTTTCAGAACGTGGCCAATATGTCAGCAAATATGTATGCATATATCTATTTCAGAATAGATAATACTTTTTATTTCAGATTCCATACACTGATAATTTAAAAAATTTTAATTAATATCTGCTCTCTAAAAACACAAATTTTTTATAATCGTAGGACGAAATAGTAAGTTAAGACTACTTTTTCAATTTCGACTTGGGTGCACATGAAAACAAAGCAAATGTGTATCTTTAAATAATATTTTAACAAGCATTAATATATTAACAAAGAGTGGGCTAACTTTTATTTTTATTTTTAATAAAGTCGACCTACAATATTAAAAGTAATGTCAATTTCAAATAATTATTCGTAGCAAGATGCGACCTAAATAATACATTCTTCAAAAATATAACCCACATTGCGATAGAAGCAAAATTTTTCCACAGCAAATCCGAAATGTCTAAACGGATAATGTTCTTTATATCGTTTCTAGCCTTCCGCTGCTGTTAACTTTTTTGTTGTCCTAAGATTTATAGACAAATCCTATTTAAGAATATTGTTAAAGTAACGTTCAATACATTTTTATACGAATTCAATATTTTTTTCAGATTTTAAAACAGTTCAGAGGTATGATATTCGACGTATTTCAACATAAACTCCTTCGATATTCACTAAAAATTTTAAATTAAATTAAAAGCTATGCGTAATACTAAACACATTTTTTTGGATATAAACCACGATTGATTGATAAAACGTTTTGCAATTTAATACTATTTAACAAAGTTCACAAAACTTTTACATAATTATAATTACAAACCTTCACTGTTATTTTAGTGTATGTTGTTAATGCAATTGTAATAATTGAACTGAGAAATGAAGCGTACTAAAAGAGCGTAATGGTCAGCATTGCCAGAATGATTATTTTATCATATTTTTGATGATTTTTAAAGCAAAATATGATTTGATGATTTTTTTCCCAAATAATGATTTTTCTTTCTCCCAAATGGTGATTTTTCATACTTGCTTGGAAATATTTTAAATTGTTGTTTGAATTGTTTAGATCAATTAATTTATAATTTTCCATATTGTTTAACATAAAAGTTCATTCTGCAGTGCGTGATCTTTATCTGACTAAAGTATTTTGAATTTTGGATAATAAAATTTTCTGTTCTCCGAATTTAGTTAGTTCTTCTAAAATAATCACTTTTCCATTTTGCGACTTTTAATGTGTACAGCGGTGTACATATTATCGATCTTGAGTGATGGTCAAAAATTCATCAGCTTTGAATGACGATTTTGACTAGCAAAACTACATTAATGGTGGGTGGTAAAAGTCATTCAAGAAAATAATTTACTAGAAAACATGGAAATTAAGAATAATGGATGCACTTCGTTGATAATAATTTTAATTTTTCATAATATTTAGCAACTCCTGAGAGGCTTTTGTTTTAACATCACGCATTACACTCTAATCCTGTTATATCCCAAGACAACATTCCATATCATAGTACCAGAGAAATTCTTTTAACAAATCACTGTTAATAGCAATTGTTTTGTAACTTTTATACTACAAATAAAACTCTTGACTAGAGATGGCCGCGTGTCGACATTTTCCATCACGACACGACACGAATCCCGGATGTCTAACACGTACGAAACACGCAGGCTCAAAATTATCAAAACACGAACTCGACACTCACGAAATCAAATCCAAAAACAAAATTTTTTATATTCAAAGACATATTTTTCTTTTAGTTTAACGTTTCATGTTCTATTTGTATTTTTATTTACAAATTTTTGTTGAGAAACAGTAACTATCAAGATTTTCGCTTCGTAACCTTGTGCAGCAAGCTTCTGTATTCATACATATTTTAATCTGAAATTCGTTTCGTGTTTTTTCGTGTCAAGTTTACTCAACACGATACGAACGAAATCAGATGTTCTGTCACGAACATTTCGTGTTGAGTCCTGCGCGTTCCTGTCACGAAAAAAACAAACACGACACGCGCCCATCTCTAATCTTGCCTGACACTTTTCGGTACACACTACCAGTCAATTACAAATATGGCCGCTGACTTGTCAATCAACCATAATTTTTTATGTAATTGACTGCTGAAGGACGAAATTAGTGCCAACACTATCTAGCAAGCAAAAATTTTAGCAAAACTGTTACTCGTGTTCGATAGTGTGTACCCTGCTTAACTTTTCTTCGCAATTTTTTTATAAAGATATACAGTGGTGAAAGAAATAATAGAGACAATTTCTTTTTTCACAATAACGTCTCATAAACTTTTTTGAGCTAAAATTTTATGGAGTGACAGTCCCAATCACCACACTCGAGTCCCATAGAGCGCCTCTGTAGAGCTCTAAAAACTAAAAAGTTGGAACGTAAAAGCTTACAAATAAACTGGGTATGTGGGACACAATTCAGTAATCTTAGTACTCCAATTCTCCAATATTCGCCAATCTTGTGAGTTCAATGATGCGACGGTGACATCAAGTATTCAAAGAGGAGCTTCTACCAAATATTGAAATAATATTAGGATTAAATAGTAAAAGCTAATTTTGTGCTGTAATATATAAAATGTCCCTATTATTTTTTTCAGGTATATATATTTGAATTACATAAATTTCCGAATGCAGCAGGATTGTAATTTTTTTATATTTTTTATACGGACGAATTGAACGCCTTGAATTTAATTTGTATATTTAATTTTAGTTATGCAAAAGCATATAAATATTTAAGAAAATACTGAAAATCTAATGTGTCCCTATTATTTCTTCCACCACTGTATAAAAATATATGTTTCATTGATTTCTTTAGTTTTTGGCTGCGTCAAAAATATCCTGATCTTAATTCTTTTTCATGAATTTTTACTATTGCATAAAATGTATATTTGAAAAAAAATACATAAAATTTTCAAATGTACAAGAATCTTTTATATATTTGGTTACAAAAAAAGTATTATCTCTCCTATCTAGAAGGAAATGTAAGGAAATCGCATAAACTTTTAAGAATGCGTTTATGTTTTAGTTTTATATAAAAGTTTCGTTGTTTTTCTTTGCGTTGAATAATATTTTGGGATAAAGTATTCATGATGATTTTTTATATCAAAATATGATTTTTATTTCGCCAATTGATGAAAGCTTCTGGCAACGCTGGTAATGGTCAATACACAAGACTGCGGACACGAACAATTAAAAAAAAACTTGTAATTTCTAATAATTTTAAAAAATTTTATGTTTGAAATATGAGAAGCAAATCGAAATATTTTGAAAGCATTATAAATTTAATCTGGTTTTTGGAAAAATTCATAATTTCTTAATATGGAAAACCAACATCATATATTACGGCCACAATATATGCGTTCTTCGTTTTTAACACATAATGACAGTCTTACACAAAATAAACTTATTTTGCATTTATTTATAATCTATTAAATCATGTTAAAACAGTTTTAATTTTAAATTGTATGCATTTATTTTATGGAATATTTTAATATACATTCAACGGGCACGAAAAAAACATTTGAAATTTTATTCACCCATATATGATTTGAAATACATCGATGGGGCCATTATTTATTTTTGGAGATGGAGAAATTTACTCGGATTTGTATTGCAACACCGGGAAGATTGATTTGGAAAAAAAGATCGTTACAAACTCGTTACAGACTTGAAAATTGCTACTATTTTGTTCTATTTGGAACAAAACTGAAAATTTTCTAATCAGTTTGATGCGCTAAAAAAACTGGGTCGTCAGTTTTTCCCTATTACTTCGAGATTTTTTTGTTGCCATATTCATTATTTCCACGAGATTCCCCTTACCTTGAGAACAGTATGTCCCATTTCGAACAAGAAACAACATCAAGAGATGCATGCTGAAATTAGCTTAAATCTTTCTTAATACAATTATATGAGCAAATCAGTGCTTTCTTAGTTATTCAGAAATTAATATCGAAATACAGTGATTTTTTATAAAAAAAACTTTTTTTCGAAAAGCTTTTAAAAAATTTAGCACTTTAAAAACTAAAAATTTTAGATATGCCTACTAAGAGCATCTGTGTTACGAAGACAATAGGGCATAAAATAGGAAATCGATGGACAAATATTGATTTTATTCACAATTAAGTGAATGAGCTC